>JAODAL010005821.1:0-139610 GCA_025379985.1 Phyllomedusa bahiana
AAGAAATAAATTTTCAGCTCCGGGAAAGGGATGGAGTATGAAAAAAAAAAATGTTTTTTTTTTGGGTTTAAAAAATTTTAAAAAAAAGGGTCAAACCTTCTAAAAAAATTTCCCAAAAAAAAACACAAAAAAAAAATCAATAACGGCCAACATCCCGGGAAAAGGAATATTGAAAAAATTTTCCCAAAAAACAGTAATTCAAATTTCTGTAAGCTCTTCTCTTTTAAATTGGGGGGGGCGGCAAAAAAAGGGAAACCCCAAAAGAATAGAAACGACCCGGACCCATTATAACTTTGAGATTTGGGCGAATTTCTCGAAAAATTTGGTTCGCCACCCTTTACCGAATTTCCAAAAAAAAACCCTTTGTTTGAAATTTCTTTGGACAATCAAAGTTAAAAAACAGCTATGTTTCCCGGCGCACAAAAAGCCCCTTTAGGGTTCCCGTAGAAAAGTTTTTGGCCATGCTTAAAAAAAAGCAGTGGGAGCTTGGTTTGGTTCCCTTTATTTCAATTTTGTGTTTTTTTTTTAAAACGGGACAAAGGACTGCCGCCGCCTTAGAAACGCCCCCTCACTCCCCAAAATTCCCTCAGGGACTTTAAAAGGGCAAAAATGGGCCAAAAACTGAAGGGGGAAAGTAAACCTTTTATAAAAAACATGGCAGGAAAAGCTGGAAAAAAAAAAAAGCGGGGCTCAGGTGGCAAAATCAGTGGGAAAAGTGGTGGAGGGGAAGGCGGCAGCCACAGCAGCATGGGGGTCAGAGAAAATGGCACAAAGAATTTTTGGAGGTAAAACAAAAACAGGGGGTAATTTCCCCAAAAAAGTTGGGACAATTGACCAGTTGGAAAGTTGACGGATCCAAAAACAGCCAGAATGAAGGGCAACGTGGCCCCAAAAACATTCTAAGGGGGAAAAAAAAGGAGTAGGGCCACAAAAAAATGGCACAATTACACAGTTGTAGGTAATGGCAGCAGCCACAGCAAGCCCGCAAGAGTCAGACAGTGGCACAATTTTTCAGGGGTGTGTAGGGCCCCGGCAAGCAGCCACAGCAGCAATTTAGGGTTTTAGACAGTGGCAAAAATTTATACGTTTTGTAGGCACGGGGAGCAACAGCTTAGGTCAGACAGGGGCCAATGCTTTTTGGGGGTGGCCAAAAAAAAGAGGCCACAGAGGGGGGGGGGAAATTTAAAACCCGGGGTAGGGGCACGGGGAGCAACCACAGCAGCAGATGAGGTCAGACAGTGGGGACAATGGGCGAGTTTTGTAGGCACCCGGGGGAGCGCCAGCAGCAGTAAAGAGGTCAGACAGTGGGCACAATGACAAATTTTGGAGGTGGCCAAAACAGGAGTTTGGCACAGAGTGGGACAATGACAAAAGTGTGTAGGGTCACGGCAGCAGCCCGCAGCAGCCCTTTAGGTCAGGAAAAGTTGGCACAATGGAAAAAGTTTTTAGGTAAAGGCAGCAGCCCCCAGCCCAGCATGGGGGTCAGACAGTGGGACAATGAACAGTGGGGTGGTCACGGAACAGCAGCATGAGGGCAGACAGTGACACAATGACATTCTGGGAGGTGGGGAAAAACCCCGGGGTAGGGACAGAATGGGACAATGACCCAGTGTGTAAAGGGCACCCGGCAGGCCACAGCAGCACATGAAGGGCAGACAGTGGGGACAAAGACAGAGTGGGTAGGGCCCGGCAGCACAGCAAAGAGGGCAACAGTGGGACAATGGCCCCTTTTTTTGGGGGTGCAAAACGGAGTAAAGGGCCCCAAATGGGGGGCAATTACCCCAGTGTTTTAGGGTCACGGGAGCAGCCCCAGAAACAGCATGAGGTCCCGACAGTGGGACAATGGGGCAGAGTTGGTGTAGGTTTACGGCAGCAGCAGCATGAGGTCAGAAAAAGTGGGAAATACATTCTGGAAAGGGGGCAAAAAAAAAGGAAATTTGCACAGAGTGGACAATGAAAACAGTGTGGGGGTCACAGCAGCAGCCACAGCAACAGCATTAGGTCAGACAGTGGCACAATGACAGAGTTGTAGTCACGGCAGCAGCCACAGCAGCAGCAGTAGGTCAGACAGTGGCATTTTGACACAGTGTGTAGGTCACGGCAGCAGCAGCATGAGGTCAGACAGGGGCACAATGACATTCTGGAGGTGGCAAAACAGTAGTGGGCCACAGAGTGCACAATAACAAGAGGGGAGGTGACGGCGGCAGCAGCATGAGGTCAGACAGTGGCAAAATGACATTGTGGAGGGGGGCAAAAACTGGAGTAGGCCACAGAGGGCAAAATTTACAGAGAGTGGAGGTGACCGTGGCAGCAGCATGAGTCACAGACAGTGGCACAATGACATTCTGAGGGGGCAAAAACAGGAGTAGCAATAGAGTGGCCCCAATGACAGAGAGTGGAAGTGACGGCGGCAGCAGCATAAGGTCAGACATTGGCACATTGACATTCTGGAGGTGGCAAAAACTGGAGTAGGCCACAGAGAGGCACAATGACAGAGAGTGGAGGTGACGGCGGCAGGAGCAACAGCATGAGGTCCGAGAGTGGCACAATGACACATTTGTCGATGTCACGGCACCAGCAACAGCAGCAATAGGTCATAAAGTGGCACAATGACAGAGTGGGGAGGTGGGTGGCAATACCATCCTGGTAAAAATGGTTTGGTGGCAGATGGAAAAAACTGCAGCAGATGTGTGGCATCGGGCGGGTGGCGCATCAGAATAGTGGCTGAGGCAGGAAGTTTAAACCCCAGACTCATTTCTCACAGTTAGGGGTGAGGCGTCATGGATGATGTAGTCTGACGCCTATGGCATTGGTGTGTGGAAATCCTGGCCGATCCACGCCTGATTCATCTTGAAAAAGGGTCAGTCGTTCCACATTTCCCGTGGACAAGCGGGTTCTCCTTGGGGAAAATATGGCCCCCGCCGCACTGAACACCCCTCTGATGCCACACTACTGGCCCCGGGAAGGACAGCTTCTCCACTGCAAACTCAGCAAGTTGCGGCCACACATCCAGTTGGCTGCCCAGTAGCCAGCGTTTTTCTAACTGGGTGGCAGAGTGCTGTCCAAGTAAGGCCACCACCTGTGGGTTTAGGGTCTGCTCCAGGGCCTGCTGCTGCTGCTGCTGGCGACTGCCCTCCTCACTTTGGCGGGTGAAAGAAGCTGCTCATCATGACTCCAGACTTAGGTTTCTGCTGAAGGAGCTGGTACTGCTCCGACCCCCCACCTTCCTCCAGCAGCCGCGGCAGGGAGTACTGAGCGCTGAAAAAACCCCCCGGTCAGACCTGTCAGAGGAGGACGATGCCGCACCATAGGCAGCGGCCAACTGACTACGGAGGATTTCCCTATAGTATTTGAGTTTGTCCTCCCTCTCAATAGCTGGGAAAAAGGCCCCATTTTGGACCGGTAGCGAGGCTTCAATAGGTGGAAGCCAGAAGTCATCCGTCTGCCGGATGCTGACTATTCGGCTGTCACTAGCCAGGCAAATCAGCATGCTGCGGCCATTCACAAGTGACTCCGAGGGGGTCCCTGCCTCCATCTCCACTGTATACTCCATGGTGCTTGCGGGTCTTTTCCTCGTCTTCCTCATCTCCATCTACCTCCTCCAGCTGCTCCTCCTCTCTTTTCACCTGGGTAGAAAATCCACTCATTTCACCAGACAATGCTTCTGCTCCAATTCCTCCTCCTCCATTTCAGTCCCCACCGGACTCATGTGGCCACGAGGTGTATCGCATGTCTCCAGCCCCCTGCCCAGACAGATTTTTCAAAAATCTTTTTCCAGGCCCTGAACAGTGGAATGAGTTAATCATCCCGTAGTCCGGCGACTGACAAACAACGTGCCTCCTCGAATGGCCTTAACAAAGGGTAGTGTCACGCATGAGCTGCCAACTGGCTGACATCAAAGTTACACAGGGGAGTACTCCTGTCCGCCTGGATCATCAAAAATCGTTAAATGGCCTTTCTCTGTTCATACAGTCGGTCCAACAGTGCAGGCTGGAATTCCAATGGGTGGAAACATCGCATATCAAGTTTTTTGGGGGAGGCCGTTCAGCCGCTGCAACTTGAGGAGGGTGTTCCTGGCTTTGAAAGGAATGGATAAAAGTGCATGCACAGTTTCCGGGCCATTTTCAGAATCTTCTGAAGATCGGTGTAAAGACTTCAGGAACCTTTTCACATCCAGATTGAACACATGCGCCATGGACCATAGCTCCTCGGTGCAGCGCAGACACCATGTTCCTCCCATTGTCCGTCCCCATGGTTCCGATTTGCAGTTGGCACGGAGAAAGCCACACATCGATTTTTTGCTGCATGACGCGGAGCAGTTCCTCCCCTGTGTGACTTCGTTCGCCGGGGCAAGCCAGGTGTAGAACTGCGTGACACCACTGTGCCCTACACATTGTTATGATGGAGCAGTACTTGTGGAGGCTGAGATGGTGGTGGTGGTGGAGGAGGAGGAGGCCGAAAATGGCGCAGGAGCCGCAGTTTGACAACATGGAGGAGAAAGCGGCTTTCTCCTGTCCAAGTTTTTGGGTGTGCCTGGGCCGAAGAAACATTCACCCAGTGGGGGGCCGTAAAGGACATGAAATTTGGGCCCTGACCGTAGTTACAGCTCCAGACGTCCGCGCTGGCGTGAAACCTTGGAACAAACCGATAAGCCCCAAAGACTGGCCCACCTTCTGTTCTACATATTTATAAAAGTGCTGGGTACTGCCTTTTTGGAAAAAAATTACGGCTTGGAACTCTCCATCTGGGGTCGGCACAAGCCATTAGTTCTCTGAATGGTGCAGAGTTCCCACCCTTTGGAAAGGGGGGACTGCAGCACCAACAACTTGGACAGAGTAAAGTCAGCCCCTGCACCTTAGGATGGTTTTGGGCGCATACTGATGTCCCCTTTGGGAATCGCCCGCTGAACGACTGCTGGGGCCATTTATATGTGCCGTTTAAAAACTCTGTGTATTTTACTGAAAATAAAAGCACAAACAGGCTTAATTAACCTTCGATATAAATTATGCTACAGAATTTCTTCCGTGGCGGTGAAAAACAAAGTTTCTTTTACTGAGTACAACTGCAGAACAACGTTTAATCCCCTGGATGTAAATTGCGCAAAAAGAATTGAGCAGCCCCAAACTACGTTTGTAGCATGTTACAGTTGCGGTTTTCTACGCTACACAACAAGAGAAAAAATGTAATTAACCTCGCTTGTGAATTAGGCGCAGAATAAATGTATTTTTTGGCGGTGAAAGACGGTTTTATTTTTGTCACCACAGCAGAAAAACAACACTTAATTAACCCCTGGATGAAATTGCGCCAAACAATTGAGCAACCAAAAACTACGAGCTTTTTTAGCGTGTTACAATGGCGTTTTTTTCTACGCTACACAACAAAGAGAAAAATTGTAATTAACCTTTGCTTTTGAATTAGGCTGCAGGAAAAATGTATTTTTTGGTGGTGAAAGACGGGTTTTTTTTTGTCACCACAGCAGAAAAAAACCCAAAGCTTAATTAACCCCGGATGTAATTGCGCCAAACAATTGAGCAACCACAAACTACGAGATTTGTAGCGTGTTACAATGGCGTGTTTTCTGCGCTACACAACAAGAGAAAAAATTGTAATTAACCTTCGCTTGTGAATTATGGTACAGGAAAAATGTATTTTTTAGTCACCACAACAGCAGAACAACGCTTAATTAACCCCTGGATGTAAATTGCGCAAAAGAAAAGACAGCCAAAAAGAAGTGGTATTTGTATTGTAAAAACGCTGTTTCTTAAATGAATACAACAGGAACAGCTTAGACCCCCTTGGATATTCAATGTGCTGTGAGCAGATACATTAAAATGTACACTCACCGGCCACTTTATTGGTACACCGCCAACTGCCTTTAACACTTAAATTTTCTAACAGCCAATCAATGGGGGAAAACTCAGTGCATTTAGGCATGTAGACATGGCAAACAATTCCTCGTTAAAACCAGCTCATATGGGAAGAAAGGTATTGGTCCTTTTGAATGGCATGTTTTGGGGCCCCAAAAGGGGCTGGTCTGAGTATTTCAAAACTGCGATCTCCTGGATTTTCATGCAAAAACCCATCTCTAGGGTTTACGAAAAGGTCCAAAAAAGAAAAAATCCGGGGAGGGCAGTCCTTGGGGGGAAAATCCTTTTGATGCCAGAGGTCAAGGAGAAGGGAAAGATTTTCAGTGAAAAGAAAGGCAACATGACTCAAATGCCACCCATACAACCAAGTAGGCAAAGGCATTTTGGAACCACAGTACGGCAACTTTGAGGCAGATGGGCTACACCAAAGACCACCCCGGGTGCCCCCCTTTTTCACAAGAACAGGGAAACTGAGGCTCCAATTTGCCCCAAACTCACGAAATTGGACAGAGAAGATTGGAAAAAAAGTTGCCTGGGCTTAGTCTCGATTTCTGCTGCGACTTCGGGTGGTAGGGTCAGAATTTGGCGTCAACAACATGAAAGCATGGATCCATCCTGCCTTTATCAAAGGTTTTAGGTGGGGTGGTGGTTCAGGTGTGGGGGGTATTTTTTTTTGGGACTCTTTGGGCCCCTTGGACCAATTGAGCATCGTTGCAACACCTTGTGGAATCTATGCCACGAAGAATTGAGGAGTTTGAACAAAAGGGGGCCAAACCCTTTACTAATGGTGTACCTAATATAGTGGCCGGTGAGTGTATATGCAGCTGCATTGGATGCACACTGGAATTCAGATCCAATACCCCAAAAAATCTGAAATAGAACGTTAAGAGAAGAAGTCTCTGAGACAAGCTGAGACTCCCCCCAAAAATCGCTGTATAAAAAATCAGTTCTTCAGTAAGAGCTATTACAAGCAGTCGCGGCAGCACCTTCCCTAATCAGTACAGTGGAGAGCGGTATGAGCTCCCACGTCGCGCACCGGAATTATATAGTGCGGTGACGTTACAGAATCCCGCCGGTCTTGATTGGCTTCATCTCTGCACATGTCATGCAGGCTATGCCCTTCTTCCTCCCAGATGCTTTGCCCCATGTAACACCAATGTGCTCGCAGCCATTTTATCAATCAAAAGCAACACTTCGTTACCCGAAGTCCCCCAAACTTCGACTTGTTCAGAACCGAAGTTTTCCTGAAATTCTAAACGAATTCCACTTCGTTAGAATCATTTCGCCCATCTCTAATTATAACCTATGGCTATCCCGGCCAATCAGAGCGCGAGCTACTTTGTTCCATTGTAGTCTATGGAGAGATCGGGGCAATGAAATCTTGGCTCTCAGCTCCATGAGACATATAGTATGATTAAAAAAATCACTTTTATTAGGTGTAAAATATTATCTGAAAAAGAGCTGAAAACTTCTAAATACATACATCAATCAAATCAATAACGCGTTTATCGCCGTCACCGACGTAACAACAGGAATTGGGATATTGGAAACTGACGGGAAATACAGTAATTCAAATTCTGTAAGCGCTTCTCATTGGTCGGCATAAACCAACCAATCAGAATAGGAGCGACAGTGAACCGTTATAACCTATGGAAAAGTATTGACCAATCACATGAAAAGGTGAGACAGTTCAAAATACAGTAAAAAAACCCATAAGAGCGTCGCTCGCTCGCTCTCCCATTGGCACAAATAATTGCGCCTCTTTTAACTTAGCCAATCACAAACAGAGCTTGCTCTGCCTTTCTTTTCCCCATAAACTCTATGAGATAAGTAGCTCACCCGCTGATTGGCTAAGCAGGCGAGCCCCTCTTCCCCCAACCAATCACAGTACTAGAATATTTCCCATGACAGTAAACTTTTAGGGCGCCCTTCTTCGCGCCCTTCTTGCCCCAAAGTCAAAATCGACGCACTCATATATTGGTGGATTGATATCTCCGCCTGGTCTCAACCAATCAGCTCTTTTCTGCCTTTTTTACTGTTTTTTTGAACTGTCCCACCTTCTCATTTGATTGGTCAATACTACTCCATAGGTTATAATGGTTCACTGTCGCTCCTATTCTGTTTGGTTGGTTTTTGCCACCAATGAGAAGAGCTTACAGAATTTAAATTTTACTGTATTTCCCGGCAATTTCCAAAAAGCCAATCCTGATGTTGCCCGGTCACGGCAACAAACGCGTTGTTAGTGATTTTATTTTATGTATGTTTATTGAAGGTTTTAGCTCTTTACAGAGAATGTTTTACACCTAATAAAAACGATTTTATTTACTAATACTCCATGCCGCAAAGAGCTGAATTTTTCAGTGCCCCCATCTCTCCCTAGCTACAATGGGACAAAAGTAGCTCGCGCTCTGATTAGTCGGGATAGCCAAAGCCCCCGCTACTTCAACCAATCAATCTTTTTCTGCCTTTTTTACTGTATTTTGAACTGTTTCCCCCCCTTTTGATTTGTTTGGTCAATACTTCTCAATAGGTTTTAATGGTTCAAATGTTGCTCCTAATCTTTATTGGCTGGTTTATGCCGACCAATGAGAAGAGCTTACAGAATTTGAATTACTGTATTTCCCGGCAATTTTCTATATTGCAATTCCTGATGTTTCGCTGGTGACGGTGACTAACGCGTTGTTAGTGATTTGATTGAAGTATGTTTTTAGAAGGTTTTAGCTCTTTTTCAGATAATATTTTACACCTAATAAAAAGATTTTTGAAATCGTACTCCATGCCTCACGGAGCTGAGATTTATTTCTTTTGCGATCTTATATATTTTTCCCTCTAATTTTAAATGATCAACTTTTTCAATACATTTAATCGTTTTTAGACAACTTTGATATGTATCTTTATCAATGAAAATTTTTTCAAGACAACTCTTTTTTATTAGTGTACTGTTGTAACAGTCGACCGAGAACACCTTTTGCCCCATTCCATTACGTTCTCGCTTCACTTTGCCTCCTCCGGCTCATTTAGACCAGCTTCAACTAGGTCTGCCTGTCGGAGCTGTCGAGCGCTGCAATGCGCCTCACTTTGGGCCCACCCGCGATCATTGCATGCCTCGGAGTAGGGGAAATGTGGGGGTCCCACCCCCGAACGCCCACACGCACCCATTGCACGCCCCTTCGTGTTAGGCCATTCGAAAGTGGCGGAAGGTTGCGCCTAAAACCGCAATCACTGTGTCCAAAGGGGGTTCGATCGGTGAGGCGCAGTTTTCGCCAGAAAACAGGCGCAGCTCCCGATCATACATGTCGCCCCTTGTGTCTGATCTGTAAGTAGCTTTTTCTGTATTATGTTTGTTGTTTGTTTGTACTTATACCCCCTATGTAAAGTGCTGCGAAATATGTTGCCGCTATATAAATAAAATTATTGTTATTATTATTGGGTGTCTGGAATGTATTGGGGTGTGATTTATGCTCAGTTTTCCAAATTAATGGAAGGTGAGCGCAATATTAAGTAATTAGATGTAGATTAACCCCTCTACAGTGGCACACACATCACATACCTGTAAGTATGATTGTGACACTGTACTTACTGTGTAGCAATGTTGCCAAGTACTGTACATTATACATAATATTGTCATAGCTATATGTTTGAACGGCATAGCATGTGACCTCAGAAAGTAATGCCATACAAACATCACCTCGGAAAACAATAGTGCCATATAAATAATGCCCCCAATTTGTGCTGCAGGGGTTAGTTGGGCATTATACTGTGTTCACAGTTATAGGGCAAGGGAGTATTTTGATCATTTCATCATTTTATGCATATTTTCCAACTCCAGGCTGTACATACCTCAATACGTTTTGAATCTGTGGCCAACATTTTTTTTTTACTTATTAAAACAAGACCCTGATCCATATTCTTTTCTTCTTAGCCGTTTTTATTTTCTGATTGTCGATTTCTCAATTTGTTTGTCTCTGTATGATTATAGGGACAGCATTCTTGCCTGCACTGCTTTTAACAACATTTAGAGCTGGGGTGTCAAACTGGCGGCCCTCCAGCTGTTGGGAAACTACAACTCCCATCATGCCCACTGTTATAGATTATACAAATGCATGATGGGAGTTGTAGTTTCCCAACAGCTGGAGTGCCGCCAGTTTGACACCTGTGATTTAGAGAGATGCTTTACAGCAGCTTCATGGTCAAAGTAGCCTGTGAACAGGAGCAGACCTATTGACTTATATAGGAGATTGTTGTGGGAATGCTCTGTGACTAGGGAAGAAGTCAGTGTGCAGGGAAGGGTAGATGGTGAACTTTCTCCTATTGTGACTGGTGAATTCTGTGTTACGTATACACATTGGTGTCACCTTTCAGTTTAATTCTACTTGTGCTGATAATGAGCAGACTTTGAAAATCTCTCTGTGCAGAACAGGAAATGTCAGACAATTATTAGACATAGTGACCAGAAAAGAATTCAACTGACTCTGAAAAGTCAAGTTAAAGAGGTTTTACCACAAAGGCATTTCATCTCCTGCTTTCCTCTCTTCAGTTTTCAGAGTCTTCAAAAGGGGGCATTTATAATTTGTTTAAACTGCATAGCATGTGACCCAATATCACCATGTCTTTCTCCACAGTGTGCTTACTCCTGAATCAAGTCACCTACAATTCATTAATTATTAGCTGAGTGGTTAGTACCTTTGCATTTCAGCACAGTGGTCTGAGGTTCAAATTTCTGCAGGAACCAAATGTGCATTTTTTTCTCAATGCATCTACCTGACTAGGGTTTTCGATTTTTTGGGGGACGAAACAAAATCCAATAGAAAGACCAAAAAAAATCCAAGAAGCATGATGATAGCTTATCTGCACTGTCTGATCAATTATTAAAGAGTACAGAAGACAGGATGACAGCACCTGGGGTTGAACACTCAGCAGTGTTTACTAGGCAGCAATGATAACTAGGCAGGGAATAAACTGACAATAGCTGTCTGAGAAGAGAGGCAATGTCTGAGCATGTGCGGCCAGGACTGAGGAGCCCTTGTCCCATGTCATATCCCCTGGAGATGTACATTATGAATCAGTAATTGAGCAGCTAAAACAAAAATGGTACAGAATTTTTAGTAATGATGAATGGTGAAAATGTTTATTATTTAATTTGCAAGCTTAAAGGGGTTGTATCATTTCATTAAATGACCTTCAGAATAAGGAGACTTTGCAACTTTGCAATTGGATGTCATTAGCAAAGCTGTCTTGTTCTCACAGTCTGCCTTATCTTCTGTTTCTGTAAACAAAACAAACTTCTCCAGTGCTTTTCGGATAGTCGGATCCCTCCTCCTTGCATTTCATTAGCTGAGGGCTCTAATAATTTACATTCTGTTCAGTCCCCGGACGGCTGTATTCACTGAGCTTGCATTCCTGCCTCTCACTCAGAATTAGGGGCCATGAACAGTTTCACTCTATACAGTTAGCTGCATTCTCATTGACACTGCAGCTGTCTCTATAATCAGAAAACAGTAGAATTGTGCTCGGTGCCTTAATGCTCCTGTGTGTAAGGGACCGAAAAAATTTTCACTCTATACAGCTAACTGCTCCTCATTGACACTGCAGCTGTCTCTATAATCAGAAAACAGCATTATTGTGCCACAGTGCCTTAATGCCCCTGCATGTTGGTGCCTTATGTAAACATGAAGGGAGACGGATCTGTGCTGGATTCAACTGTAGCAACTGTCCAGCTGTGAGAGATCAGTGCTGAGTTTATGGAAGACTGTTTAGACTAATAGCTACACTCACTCACCGGCTCTACAAGTCCGCTGCCTTGTGATAACCTTGGACTCCTCTCTATCCTTCAAACCACACATCCAAGCCCTCACCTCTCCCTGCCACCTCCACCTGAAAAATATTTCACACATCCGCACATTCCTCACCCTTGACACTACAAAAACACTAGTCTCATCTAGACTACTGTAACACCATTCTCTGTGGCCTCCCATCCAGCACTCTCACTCCCCTTCAACTCATCCTCAACTCTGCTGCCCGTCTTATCCACCTCTCTCTCCGCTACTCCTCTGCCTCTCCCCTCTGTCAATCCCTTCACTGGCTACCCATTGCCCAGCGAATTCAGTTCAAGTTACTAACCATAACATACAAGGCTCTCCATAACCTCTCTCCTCCATACATCCAGATACCTCCCCTCACGCAATTTCCGCTCCTCACAGGACCTTCCTCCCGCTCCTTCTCAGCTCCTCAAAACCGTCTCCAAGACTTCACTCGTGCTTCACCCATTCTCTGGAACTCCTTAACCCAAAACATCAGACTCTCCCCAACTTTCACCAGTTTCAAAAGCAACCTGAAAACCCATCTCTTCAGGACAGGTTATAACCTACGCTAACTCCACCACCCGTACACCGGCCCACAAATATGTCCGCCCCACATCTTCTGTCTCTCCCTTCCTTGTAGATTGTAAGCCCTCACGGGCAGGGTCCTCTTTCCTCTCTGTATCAGTTAATAGTCATTTTCGTCACCATTGTATTTGTTCAACATTTGTTATATTTGTAACTCCCCTTGAATGTACAGCGCCCTGGAATCAATGGTGCTCTAAAATAAATAATAATAATAATAATAATAATAATAATAATAATAATAATATACTGAATGCAGGTATGTAAACAGCTCTTGCAAAAAATAAGACTGCATAGTGAGAGGACAGTGACATGTGAAGGGGGGGGGGGCACACTGGAGCCAGCATGAACAGTGAAGGGGGGATGATGTCATCCCTTTTCAGTTAAGAAACGCCCAGTTGGGAGGGGAAGAAACGACCCTGAATTTCAGGAGATGAGAGGATCAAGCTTCAAGAGAACAGCCGAACTGATGAAGTGATACATCCCCTTTAAGTGCTCATAGACAAGGCCAAGGTAAGAAGGCTGAAAACTGACCACCACTGTTTTTTTTTTTTTTTAAAGTTTTATGTACTGAAAAGATTCATGTGACTCTTGATGGATTAGATGGATGGGCCTGTGGCTGGATCAGGGACAGTAACATACCTCCACTTTGACTCAGACACCAGAAAAGTGGAGGTGGGCTACTGCTATGGTATTATTAAATAAGAACTAGGCTGGATCATTTTAAGGTAAAGATGGATTCAAAATAAACTCCCAAACCTACTGCCAGTTTTTAGGAGACACTTTCCAGTAGAACAAGAAAAAGTCTGCAGATGTTGCTATTCAACTGCCTCAAACACCTTTTTGGACTATCAGCTGATCATGCACACGATTGTTTAACCCTCTAAAAAGTAGTGTTTCCCAATGTGGCTGCTTGTTGTCTGTACTGGTAATTAGAGATTGTGTCTTGTGATCTTGTTACATTCAGTCCTGTTTTATTAAGTTATCTGTTCCCAGTTATTAGAGCCCTGTTTGTCTTAGTCCTCTGTTTCTTTTGCACCTTGTCAATCTTTGGCTATGTCTACATCTGCTGGATCACCGTTGGATTCTCATACATTCAATATATGGGGGAGACGAAAAAACCGAAAACTAACCACGGTTTATAGTGCAAATCTGTGGCAAAATCCAGCAATGTTAAAATGGTGCCGGATTTTGGACAGCATTGTAACATTGCTGTGTAGTCATAGCCTGACTGTCTGATCTATTCCTGATTTCTCGTTGGTAGTTTTGAGCTGTTTGGGTAGGGCCAGCACAGTGAGGGAGCATGCCAGGGGTACAATAGGGCCAGGGATGTCTGGCGTGAGGGTATGTTCCCACAACCCAGCTGCCGGCCCGACTCAGGCCGCATAAGTGCTCAGCAATATGTTTGAAGTATAGTCCACAAATACGCTATAATCATAGCACTCGTTGAGGGCCACGACTTTCAGACATGTCACTTCTTTTTGGAACTTATGCGCCGGGGAAAGCAAAAGTGGACTACGCTTCCTGCCTGCCCTCTAAACTAATACTGCTTGACTGGGCACTGACCATGGGCTTTCCTCCTGACTATGCTTCCTGCCTGCTCCTCATGTACTGAGACCGTTCTCACATGTACTGACCTCTAGCTCTAGTGACCAGGCTTCCCACAAGTAGGCACCCTAGCAGTTGCAATAATAAGACCCCAAACCAGATCCAGATCATAAACAGAATAATTTTGCCCAAAATGGAGTCTGTTGTGAACACTTTGAGGCAACAAGTGGCAGAGCTTAAAGCATTTGGTGCCACTTTTCAAGAAAAATGTTCTAAATTGCAAACTCTGGTGTTGGATCAACAAAAGAAAGTAATTGAGCTTCAAAGGCAACTTTTGGGTATGCTCAACTCAGACTCAGATTCAAAAACCTGCATGCCTCTGCAATCAAAGCTTAATGGGGATCATCACAATTATCGAGGATTCCTGAATTAATGCCATATTTATTTCCATTTTATTTATTTTATTTTAATGCTCCTTTTACTAGTGGTAGGAAAAGAGTGCTGTTTATCATTAATCTTCAGACAGACAAAGCTCTTGCATGGGCCTCGTCTTATGTGGAAAAGAACTGTGACCTTCTCAATGTCTAAGACAACTTTAGAACTACTATGGATCAAGCATTTGATGACAGAAATTGTTGAAATCAAATGTTATATATTGTCTCTGAAAATATCTTTTGAATATCAGGTATTCTATTGCTAATACATTAAGATCGGAATTAGATGAATTTGCCTATGGTTTAAAATCTATATCACATAGATATAATGTACAGTACTGATTTACTCGCATGGGCGCAACTATAGTCATAAAGCCATCATGACATAACTATCCCCATCCTCTCTGCTGCTCTCCCTGGGTTATCACATATGCATTAACGTTGTGTAAACCCAGCCTAACCTAGCATGTTACTAACAGGTGGGAATGGGTTTGCAGTAATTTGGGGTTTAGGGTGTAGGGTAACAGTTGTAGATGGGTTGGGTTATGGTGGTGGTGGGGTGACAGGTGGGGTGTGTTTGGCTTATTGGGATAGGTTGCAGGTGTATATTTTGTTGGCGCTAGACCGCACAGCCCAATTGTTGTGGTTGAGGTGGCTGGGAAAGGGAGTGAAAGCTGCAGCTGTAGCACAATCCCTGGGATAGCCTCTACCTCTCCTCCCAACCCTAATTTTCAGGGGATGAAGTTTCATGCTGTCATACTTTTAGTAGTGGTTTTGTTGTTTTACAGGCTTCCTTTTGGTCTACATTGGATTTGATGGACTATGTCAGATTAGCGTTGGATCCTTTTTTTATATAATAAAATGGTCAATGAAGGCCAATGTAGAGAAGTATTATAAATAAAGATTTTTTTTGCATTTTTTTCTTTTTTTTACCATTTTATTAGTGTTCGTAATGGAGGTGTCTGGCAGACGCATCTCCTTTACTATCGGGACTTGGTATCAGTCAGCGTTTTTCTTTTTTGTCACCCCAAGGCTCACACCAACCCACTCTCACCATTACCTCAGTAGCAAGCATACCAAGGATACTAGAAAGATCTGGATAACCATTAAAAACAGACCCACTTAAGTAACGGTCCACTTCTGGGGCAGCTGTGGGCTGGTATTTTAAGGATGAGAAGATAATTCCACCTTGGCTGGTTATGAAAGAGGGGAGAATCCCACATTTTGTTCTTTTAATTATTATTAAAAAAAACAAAAAACTCTAAAAGACCCTATTCACATTCTGTTTTCAGTCCATTTGTGTTACATGTTGAGATAACATAAAAATTGAGATACTTCAAGGGGACATTGACTTCTGTAGGGAAACTGTGGTCCTAATGGGCCTACGTTTGTCCTACTTAGTAAACGTGTAGGTGTTTTTTTGCACTGGACACAAAAGGATGATCGACAAATTTTGCGTCCAGTGCAGAAACTGTACACATTCACTAAATAGGGTAAACGTAAGTCCATTAGAGTTATGAAGCACATGGAGGCTTTGTGGCTCTAAACACGGGTGCCATCTTTTGGGACACCCACTAATCAACTCAATATGTAATACTGCAGTATCGATACCTTTGTGGCTTTACCTGGGACAACAACGCAACACTGCTAAACCTTGATCACAAGTGTGAGTCCATTATAAAGATAGGCCATTGACTGAAAATTCCAGAAAACCCCTTACATACGTATCAATATAATTAGACTTTTTTTAACCAGTTATTGCTGCAGCCTTTTTTTTTCAGTGTTTGTTTTTCTTTTCCACCACATCCAACAGCCATAACTTTTTTTATTTTTCCACATACATAATCAAATAAGGGCTTGTTTGCAGAACAAGATGTATTTTCTAATGATTCCCTTGACTGTACCATACAATGAACTGGGAAAGTGAAAACAAATTAAGAGGGGTGGAATGTGAAAAAAAAACATAATGGTGCCATTTTTGCAGAGGTTTTGTTTTATGGAGCTTACTGTTTAGTATAATTGACATATTATCTGTATTCTTTGGGTTGGTATGATTCCAGTGACGCCAAATATGTAAAGTTTTTGTTATTTTCTAGTACTTTTAAAAAAAATAAAACCATTCTTTAAATTTGCACTGCAGCGCAATTTTCTGCGATCAGTAACTTTTTGGTTTTTCCACCTATGCACCTAAGTGTAGGCTTGTTTTTTGCATGCTGAAGCATTTTTATGCTTCAGCATGCAAAAAACAATGGGAAAAAAAACAATGTTTTCTATCAATGTTTATTCCCATCTTTGAAGTCATGAAATGAAGAAAAAAAACACAATTTAGGCTTTGGGAATTTTCTCTCTACTACGCTGTTCACCGTAAACAATAAATATTTTAATAGAACAGAAGATCAGACTTATATAGATGTAGAGATACCAATTATGTGTAATTTTTTTGTTTGTAGAATGGCAAAAAGGAGTTGTTTTTAACTTTAATTTTTTATATTTTATAACTCTTTTTATTATACTTTATACCTACTCAAAAAAGTTAGGGATATTTGGCTTTTGGTTGAAATTACAGGATGAACATAAATTGTCTTTAAATTTTTTCTAAATGCGCTAAATGAGACTAGCTCTCAACCTTAGAATGCACATGTCCAACTGTTCTGTGTTTCAGTACTTTTGCACTTTTTATTTTTTGCTGAACCCTAACAAGGAGCTTAGTGGTAAAATTCCCAACAGGTGTTTGATTGCTAAATTGCCCAATAAATTTAGGGGATCAATTTGAATTGCGATTTAAAATGTCCTCCTCATTATACTGTTCACATTTTGACATAATAGATCAAGACAGCACCTTATAATTGATCAACAGCACCTCACCATTGTGAGGTTTCAAGCAGGATGCTTTCAGCCACAAGTGATCACTGGGCTTAGAGTGTCACAGGGTGTCATCAGCAGGTTGCGACAGAGATACAAAGATACTAGAAGAGTCACAAAAAGGCAAATAGATGGACATACTTTGGCTACATCACACATTGATGACCGCTTCTTGCAAACAATGCCTTGCAGAACCGGATGATGGATGCCATACAACTCCAGGCACGTATAAAGGAGGCGAGAGGCACCAAGTGTCACCTTAGACTACTGACAAGGGTACCTTATCACATCACCAGGACTATGCAAAATCGTCTTGCATGGGCCAGGAATCATCAATGTTAAACAAGGGACTAGTGGTCCTCAGTGCTGTTCAGTGATAAAAGTTGCTTCAATGTAAGCAAAAATGATGGCTACCAATGATCCTGGAGATGTCAAGGAGAGCGCTTTGAATCAGCCACTGTTGTCACCAGATGAGCCTTTGGTGGTGGTGGTAGTGTAACAGTGTGGACAGGTGTCTCTAGACAATACAGAACTTCCCTACACTTTGTGAATGCTAGAATGAGAAGCCTCTACTGCTGTGGTACTTTTAAATGGAGTGGCCTGCACTTCCTCCAGGTCTGAAGCCTCTAGAAAACTTGTGGAATCAACTGAGTCACCATGTAGAAGCTCATAACTCAGTACCCCTGGACCTCAATGACTTGATGGGCACCCTTCAAGATGAGTGGAATGCCCTGCCATGCAGCAGTCAATAACTTGACTTGTGAATATCATGAGATGTCGTCAAGTTGCAATTGATGCTCAAGGCCATATGACAAGTTATTGAGACATTGACATTTATGACGGTGTATACCCTGCACTATTGTTTTTTTTAATTAAAGTGTTTGAGATGAGAAAATCAACATTGCATGCTATAACTTAAATGGCCAACTTTCAGGATAAAATATCACTGAAAGTAGGCCATTTAATCTTTTTTTATGTATGAACATACATTTTATTTGCAAGTTACTGGAGCTCCGATGGGGGAGAAATTTTCTCCAACCATCGCAAACATTTACATGGCATCGTGGGAAAAAAATACATCTTTTTGATGAATCAGGAAACATTTTTTCAGGCCTTGTCTGCTATGGATGCTATATAGATGACATCCTCATGATTTGGAAAGGGGGGGAGGGGTTAGGTGGCTATACCAGACATGTCCGATTCCTTTAATGACAACAAACTAGGATTAAAGTTTACTTTATTATCATTATCAGACCATAAGCTTTTTTGGATTTGACCCTTACAGTGGAAAGCAATTGTGTAGACACTAAAGCATATCGAAAGGAAATGGCAGGTAATAACACTCTCAACGCCCTCTCATGCCATCTAAAACATACAATTAAAAATATCTTGGTTGGTGAGATGATGCAGGCATGTTGGAATTGTTTTAGATAGTGTTTAAAAAGAAAATCTTAAAATCTGGTAGATTTAAAGCAGGGGTATCCATTGGAACCTGAAGAGGGCAAAAAAAAAGCATTTTGGGCAAAAAAATCGCAGTAGCCTTATATATAGTTCCAAAATAAATAATACTTTGTCAGGCAATATTAATACCAATTGTCAAGCAATTTATAGTTTAGAATATCATGAAATAGTTAAAATCATCAAAAAGAATATGCCCATTTTCATGTTAGATCTTTTGTTAGCTAATGTACTAACAGAAGGTTATAGATGTTTGGCAAGAACAGCTCCTACTATAGGTAGAGATGGGCGAATTGATTTAACGAAGGGGAAATTTCGTTTAGAATTTCAGGAAAACTTGGTTCGGAACAAGTCAAATTTTGGGGTTTCGGGTGAACGAAGTGGCTTTTGTTTGTAAAATGGTGCGAGCCAGGGTTAATGGGGAAAGAATCTAGGAGGAAGGGGGTATAGCCTGCATGCATGTGCAGAGATAAAGAATCAGGCCCGGGTGGGATTCTGTGACGTCACCGACTAATAAGTCCGGGCCGACTGAGAGCTCATACCGTCTCACTGCACTGTTTGGGGAATGCTCCGGGCGCTTAGATGCTGATACTAAAGAACTTTTTTTTTATAAAGCGATTTTTGGGGGGGGTCTCAGCTTGTCTCAGAGATGTTCTTTAACGTTCTATTCTGTTTTTGTGGGATATTGGATCTGAATCCAGTGTGTGCATGCAGTTGCTATACATTTTTAAAGCTTTGCTCAAAAACATTGAATATCCAAGGTGATCTAAACCCGTTCCTGTTGTATTATTTAAAAGAAACGGTTTTTAAAATACAAAACCACTTCATTTTTTGGCTGCTCAATTCTTTTGGCAAATTTTCATCCAGGGGGAATTAATCGTTGTTCTGTTTATTTCACCACCAAAAAAAAACTTTTTTTGTGATAATTCACAAGCGAAGGTTAATTACAAGTTTTCCTCTTGTTGTGAGGTAAAAAAAACGCCTTGTAAACGTACAAAGTCGTGTTTTTGGTTGCTCAATTCTTTTGCGAATTTACTCCAGGGGGTTAATTAAGCGTTTTCTTGCTGTGGTGCTAAAAAAATCTTTTTTACCGGCAAAAAATAATTTTTTTGTACTTTAAATTTACAAGCGAAGGTTAATTTTAAATTTTTCCCCTTTTTTGTGTAGGTAAAAAAACGCCATTTTAAAAACGTACAAGCTCTGTTTTTGGTTGTCAATTCTTTGGCAATTTAATCCAGGGTTAAATTAAAAGGGTTTTTTTGCTGCTGTGGTGACTAAAAAAAACCTTTTTTTTTACCGGCAAAAAATACATTTTTTTTTTGAGCATATTCAAGCAGAGGTTTTTTACAAAATTTTTCCCCTTTTTGGTAGCGTAAAAAAACACCCATGAACACCTACAAAGCTCGTGTTTTGGTTGTCAAATTTTTTGCGCAATTTAATCCAAGGGGGGTTAATTAAGCGGTTGTTCTGCAGTTGTACCATAAAAGAAAAAATTTCTTTTTTTTCACCGCCACAAAGGAAATTCTGTAGCATATTTATCCAAGGTTAATTAACCTGTTTTTGCTTTTATATTAATAAAATACACGATTTTTAACGGGACATACAAGAAAAATTTTTCCTGCCCCTTTTTTGGAGCGCAATTTTTTCCAAAAATTACCCAAGCTTTTTATGGGTTCATTTGGGGCAAAAACGGGGGTGTATTATCATATACGAGATACCCTTCATTCAAACAGTGGTCCTGTAACAGTTTTAGAAGAAACCGTATGTCAGACAGAGCGCGGTGCAGCATCCCTTCACCTGCGATTGGCAGAGCACAAACAATCCAGGCCCTGGTCCGCAGCACAGCAAGGGGACGTCCGCAGCAGGGGGGGGTTTTCCCCCCCCCCACACGGTGAGGCCACAACTGCCACTGGTCATTCTAGCGCCGTGTGCTGACCTACAAACCCAAGGGTTCTTGATGTTGACTAGGTCATCCACGTTCCTCCAGATGACATCTGACAACCCCTAGCCAAGAGTCCGGTGTGGAGACGTCATTACACAACGCCATTATGGCATGGCCCGGGAGCGGGTCAGCGCCCCACCTGTCCACAACCCCCTTTGTCACCTCACACCCCATACCGGTTTTCCTCAGGCCAGAAATTCTACAATGTGGGTACTGGGGCTCCCCAACAATAAAATGGCCACTATATAAAGCTATGGATGAACATTTATGAGGAGGGCAGGCTCAGCAGCTACTTGGCAAGCGAAGAAACTGGGCCACTATCCCCCTGCTTCTTTCAGAGGCGCAATTGTCTAGATGTGGAGAGTGGCATGGGGAGTCATGTTGTGAGGGGTCCAACTCTGCATACCAAACCGGTGATGAGGGAACAGCAGTGACGATTAGAAAACAAATCGATGATGTGTAACCGACCGCGACTTTGGGAGCCGGGGTGAGGCAAGGGCTTCATCATCGTCAGGAGAATAGGGTGCCAAGCTGCGCGTCAGGCAAAGCGGTCGCAGCCAGCAAGTGGGTTGTGTGTGCCGTGATTCAGCAGGATAGCACAGTGTGAGGTCGGGAGCCAACGGCCGACCGGGGTAAAAACCCGCTTCGCAGTCCAAGAAAGTACGGCACAGGGTGCTGTCCAGCGGAGGCAGGCGGCGTTAGTAGTCACTCAGTGCGAGCGAAGGCGGTAAAATCCGATACTCGGCAGTGTGTGCAGTTCTTTGCTAAGACACCGGAGAGCCGAAAATGGTATATGTAGAATCTGTGGGCAGAAAGTGAAGCTTTGCCAGGGAGCTAACGTTTGCACCGACCGGCCCTGCGTCAACACATGCAGCGTCACATCCGGTGGCCTGGAGAAACGTGGCTCAGATTGGTGGTCCATTCTTCCACATGGGCCAGCAACACAGCAGCAAGCGCCCAGTTCAGCACAATGCCATTGTCAGCCATTCAAGGCTCCACCATCCCCTCTGCAGAAGGAGCTTGTTTCTATCTCTCTCTTTGACTTCATCTCCCGGTCCAGATGCTCCAGCTCCACTCTACTCATGAGGCGCTCACAGTGCTCAGTTCAGCGAGGCGATTGCCAAAGAGACAACATGTAAATTTGTCCAACCAGGCCAAAGTGTGCAAAGCTGACCGTGCCTCCTGTCTCAAGTTGTTTGGTACTGGCAGTCCCCGTCCCTTTCCAAATGGGCGGACTCTGCACCGTTCAGAGAACCATTGGCTTGTGCGATCCGAGATGGATAGTTCCAGAGCCGTACATTTACTTAGTCCAAAAGGCATGTACCAGCACATCCTTAAAATATGTAAAACAGAAGTGCCAATCCTTGAGCTTATCGTTTAGCTCCAATAGGTGCACGGCCAAGCGCGGAACGTCCCTGGAAGCTTTAACTACGGTCAGGGGCCAGTACGTGTCCTTTTAACTTACTGCCACTCTGGTAATGTGCCTTTTCCGGCCCGGCAACACCAACACCATTGGACAGAGACACCCGCCTTTCTCCTCCACGTTGTACAAACTGCGCTCCCTGCGCCAATTTCCGCCCTCCGTCCTCCTGCCTCCACCACCTACCACCATCTAGCCTCCCACAGATACTGCTCCATCATACCACTATGTGTAGGCTACAGCGGTGTACACACAAACTACACCATGGCTTTGCCTCGGCGAACAAGTCACACAGGGAATGGAAAGTGCTCCGCGACATGCAGCAAGAAATCGATTGTGTGGCTTTCTCCACTCCAGACTGCAATCGGAACCATGTGACGGACAATGAGTAACATGGTTTCCGCGCGCTGCAATCCGAGGAGGGATGGTCCATGTGCCCAGCATGGCGCATGTGTTCAATATGGTTAGTGGAAAAGGTCCTAAGTCTTCCACCGATCGATTCAGAAAGCAATTTTTTTCTGAAAAAAATGGCCAGAGAAAACTGCATGCACTTCATCCAACCTACAAAGCCAGGAACACCCTCCTCGAGTTTCAGCGGCAGAAATTTGGCCGTCCCCCAACACACCCTGATAGTGCGCATGTTCTCTTTCGGACCCATTGGATTCCAGCCTGCACAGTTTTGGAACCGACTGTATGAACAGAGAAAGGCCATTAGACGATTTTTTTGATGAGCCAGGACTGACAGGATTATCTCTCCTGTTGTAACTTGATGTCAGCCAGTGGCAGCTCATGCGTGACACCTCCATTTGTTGAGGCCAATTGAGGAGACCACGTCATCGCCAGGACTATGGGACTGAATAACTCATTCAATGCTATCAGTGTCCTGGAACAGATGCTGAAAAATCTATCTGGGCAGGGGAGCAGGAGACGTGGCGACACACCTGTCGCAGCCACATGAGTCCGAGTGGGTTACCCAGAAAATGGAGGAGAGGAGGAGGACATTGGAGCCAGAAGCATTGTACAGGAGCTCTGGAGGAGGTGAGATGGAGAGAGGAAGACGAGGCAAGATGAACCCCGCAAGCACCGTGGCAGATAACATTGGAGATGGAAGTCGGGGTAGCCCTCGTGTCACTTGGCAATGGCGCCCGCAGCATGCTGTTTGCCTGGCTATGACAGCCGAATAGTCACATCCGCAGGGGATACTTCGGCTCTCCTCCTATTGGACCTCACTCCCATCCAAAAGGGGAGCCTTTTTCCCAGCTTTTTTAGAGGGAGGCAAACTCAAATACTATGGGGAATTCCTGGGTATCATTTGGCCGTGCCTATGGGGGCATCTTTCCTCCCGACAGGTCTGACCGGGGGGTTCTTCAGCGCTCACGTACTACTCCCCCGGGGCTTGTTTGGGGAAGGGGGGGCTGGGAGCATACCAGCTCATCCAGCAACCTAATCTGGATCACTATGAGCACTTCCTTCCCCCCTATAGGGGGCAGTCGCCTTTACAGCAGCGGGGACCGGGAGCAGACCCTGAACCAACAGGTGGTGGCCTACTTGGACAGCACTCTGCCACCCCAGTTAAAGACCACTGGACTACTGGGCCCAAACTGGATGTGTGGCCGCAGCTTGCCCAGTTTGCAGTGGGGAAGCGTCCTTCCCGGCCTAGTGTGGCATCAGAGCGGGTGTTCGTGCGGTGGGGCCATCGTTCCCCCAAAGGGGAACCCCTTGTCCACGGGAAATGTGGAACACTGACCTTTGTCAAGATTAAACAGGGGTGGATCAGCCAGGGTTTCCACACACCCCAAACCTTTGGCGTCGACACATACCAGCCTTTCCCAAAAATGTGAGAAATAATCTGGTTCAAACTACCTGCCTCAGCAACTATTCTGATACCGCCCCCCGCCTGACCGCACATCGCGACAGTTTCTACATCTGCCCCCAACCACTTTTCCAGGGACGATTTCACCCCCTCCACACCTGTCATTGTGCCACTGTCGGCCTCTGCTGCTGCTTGGGGTGCTGCCCGTACATCCACACTTTCTTGTGCCCTCTCGACCTCATCTGTTTCTCCCGCCGCCGTCACCTCCACCCCTGTCATTGTCCTCCTTTGGCCAAATCCATATTTGCCACCTCCAGAATGTCATTGTGCCACTCTCTACCTCAAGCCTGCCACCGTCACCCCACACTGCATTGTCCACTTTATACCTCATCTGCGCGTTTTTTCTGGTGCCAAAGACATCCAACTGGCATTGTCCCCTCTCGAAACCATGCTGTTCTCGCCCCCCCGCCGCCACCCTCCACTCTCTTCCCTTGTGCCACTCTGTGCCTACTCCATTTTTTTTCCCTCCCCCAAAGTCTTGTGCCACTGTCACCCCATGCTGCTCCGCCGTCACCTCCCCCTCTGTCATTTGGCCCCTCTGGGCCTACTACTGTTTTTGCCACCTCCAAATGTCTTGGCCACCTCGACCTCTGGGCTGCCGCCTCCCCCTCCCCCTCCTTATTGTGCCACCTGTGGCCTACCCATTTTTGCCACCTCCAAATTCATTGGGCCACTTCTGACCTCATGCGTGCCCCGGGCATCCACTCTCGTCAAAGTGCCCCTCTGTGGCCCACTCCGTTTTTTTTCCACCCCAAATGTCATTGTGCCACTGTCTGACCCCATGTGCGCCCCCTCACCTCCCTCTCTGTCATTGTGCCTTTTGGGGGCCTTCCCTGTTTTTTGCCACCCCAGAAGTCATTGTGCCACTTCTAACCTCATGCGCCCAAACCCCACCTCCACTCCTGTCATTGCCACCTGTGCCTTCTCCAGTTTTTTCCACCTCCAAATGTCATTGTGCTACTGTCTGACCTCATGCTCGCCCCCGTCACCCTCCACTCTCTTTATTGTGTCCCCTTCTTGGGCCCACTCCTGCTTTTGCCCCCTCCAAAGTCATTGTGCCACTTTCTGACCTCAGCTGCTCCACCTTTACCCCACTCTCTGTCATTGTCCACTCTTGGGCCCACACTGTTTTTGCCACCTCCAGAATTTTATTGTCCACTGTCTGAAAACCTCATTTGCTGCCACCACACCTCCAACTCTGTCATTGTGCCCCCCTCTGACTTCTGCGCTTTTGGCCGGACCTCCACACTGTTCATTGGCCCTCGTGGGCCCACTCCTGCTTTTCCACCTCCAGAATGTCATTGTCCACTGTCGACGTCATGTGCTGCGGGTGGGTGTTGTGTAAAACCACACACGGTCATTGTTTCCAACCCGTGGCCCACTCCGTTTTTTTCAACTCGAAAAGTCTTGTGCCACGCTACCTCATTTCGCTGCTGTGGTGCTGCCCTACCTACACAGGTCATTGTGCCACTGTCTGACCTCACTGCTTTTGGGTGCCGGGCCTCCCTCCACACTAGAGAGGGGGAATTTCTAAAAAAAATTTGGTTTTGTCACTTCGTCGAATTTCCCACAAAAAACATTCGGGGGCCGAATTACTTCGGATGAATCCTTAAAAACAGCATTCCGGGGCCCCAAGCCTGCAGGGGGCGCGAACGTTTTGCCATCTTAAATATCAAGGGGGGGTTGGTTTTTCTCTTCATACATTTTTGTTTTTAGTATGACACCAAATGACTGCCGCGCTCTTTAAAACGCTTTACAAAAAAATTCCCGGGGACTTAAGAGGCAAAACTGACCAAAAAAAATGAAGGGGGATGTAGACGAAAATCAAGGCAGCGACAGCTGGAAAAAAAAAAACTGAGGGGTCAGGTGGCAACTCATGACAAAAGGGGTTGATGAGGCGCAACCACCACAAGGTCAGACATTGGGACAATGACATTTTGGAGGTGGCAAAAACAGGGTAGGGCCCCAGAGGGGACAATCACATGTTAGGTTACGGCAGCAGCCACCGCAGCAGCATGGGCAGACAGGCACAAGAAATCTGGGGGGTGGCAAAAACTGAGTAGCAACAGAGTGGGACAAAGACAAGAGGGGAGGTACGGCGGGAAAACACTGAGGCAGACAGTGGCACAATGACATTCTAGAGGTGGCAAAAACAGTAGTAGGCAACAGAGTGGCACAATGACAGAGAGTGGAGGTGACGGGGGCAATAGCATGAGGTCAGACAGTGGCACAATGACATTCCGGAGGTAGCAAAAACAGTAATAGGCCAAAGAGTGGCACAATGACACAGTGTGTAGGTCAAGGCAGCAGCCACCGCAGTAGCATGAGGTCAGACAGTAGAACAATGACATTCTGGAGGTGGCAAAAACAGGAGTTGGCCACAGAGTGGCACAATGACAGACAGTGGAGGTGACGGTGGCAGCAGCATGAGGTCAGACAGTGGCACAATGACATTTTGGAGGTGGCAAAAACAGTAGAAGGCCACAGAGTGGCACAATGACAGAGAGTGGTGTGACGGTAGGCAGCAGCATGAGGTCAGATAGTGGCACAATGACATTCTGGAGGTGGCAAAAACAGGAGTAGGCCACAGAGTGGCACAATGACTGAGAGTGGAGGTGATGGTGGCAGCAGCATGAGGTCAGACAGTGGCACAATGACACTCTGGAGGTGGCAAAAACAGGAGTAGAGGCCACATAGTGGCACAATGACAGAGAGTGGAGGTGACGGTGGCAGCAGCATGAGGTCAGACAGTGGCACAATGACATTCTGGAGGTGGCAAAAACTGGAGTAGGCCACAGAGTGGCACAATGAAAGAGAGTGGAGGTGACGGTGGCAGCAGCATGAGGTCAGACAGTGGCACAATGACATTCTGGAGGTGGCAAAAACAGTAGTAGGCCACAGAGTGGCACAATGACAGAGAGTGAGGTGACGGTGGCAGCAGCATGAGTCAGACAGTGACACAGTTACATTCTTGGAGGGGTGGCAAAAACAGTAGTAGGCCACATAGTGGCACAATGACAGAGAGTGGAGGTGATGGTGGCAGCAGCATGAGGTCAGACAGTGGCACAATGACATTCTGGAGGTGGAAAAACAGGAGTAGGCCACAGAGTGGCACAATGACAGAGAGTGGAGGTGACGGTGGCAGCAGCATGAGGTCAGACAGTGGCACAATGACATTCTGGAGGTGGCAAAAACAGTAGTAGGCCACAGAGTGGCACAATGACAGAGAGTGGAGGTGACGGCGGCAGGAGCAACAGCATGAGGTCAGAGAGTGGCACAATGACACAGTATGGATGTCACGGCACCAGCAACAGCAGCAGCAGCAGCATGAGGTCAAAGTCGGTAACAATGACAGCTGGTGGAGGTGGCGGAGTTAATGCCAGTCCCTGGTAAAGATGGTTGGTGGCAGAGGGAGAAACTGTCAGCAGATGTGTGGCATCAGGCGGGTGGCGGTATCAGAATAGTGGCTGAGGCAGGTAGTTTGAACCCAGACTCATTTCTCCCAGTATGGGTGAGGCGTCATGGCTGATGTAGTCTGACGCCTAAGGCATTGGTGTGGAAATCCTGGCCGATCCACGCCTGATTCATCTTGACAAAGGTCAGTCGTTCCACATTTCCTGTGGACAAGCGGGTTCTCCTTGGGGTAACGATGGCCCCCGCCGCACTGAACACCCACTCTGATGCCACACTACTGGCCGGGTAGGACAGCTTCTCCACTGCAAACTCGGCAAGTTGCGGCCACACATCCAGTTTGGCTTCCCAGTTGTCCAGCGGATCTTCTAACTCGGGTGGCAGAGTGCTGTCCAAGTAGGCCACCATGAATTATACTGTGGCTTTTTTGCATGCTGGTTTAAACAGGTATCAATTTAATGTGCAGTTTTTTATCACCTAATTGTTCCCCTAGTGTGGAGTGTGTGAGCTACTGCTCAGCAATTACCTCCACCTGTTTTTCTTTTTTGTGATTTTTCTGTAAACTTAAAGAACGTATTAGAAGACACATAAAAGATAGAATCCACAGAAATCTCCACAATTTATCTGCAGTATCTCACCATTGTGCTCAACACCATGCAGGAGACCACAGTACTTTAAAAGTTCAAGGCATAGAAAGGGGTACAATCCCAGCCAACGGAGGTGATCACAAAAGAAAATTCCTTAACAGGGAGTCTTTTTGGATATTTACGCTTAACAATAGATTCCCATGTGGTCTAAACAACAGGCAAGATCTCATATTACATTAATAACTTTATGGAATTATTTATTTTACATGATATTGTATTATGCCTGGGGTATTAGTAAAAACTTTTCTAAATCTTCAGCTAGCCTGCATGTGCATTAGGTAATTGTTAATTAACGTACCTAGTGCCGGTGTGTTAGCTGTTTCACTATGTTACGGTTAAATAATATCATATACTGTTGTAACCAGAAGTTTATATACACTATATAAAAAGATACATATGCATGTTTTTCTTACTATCTGACATAAAATCAGAATAAACCTTACCCGTTTTAGGTCAATTAAGATTACCAAAATTATTTATATTTGCCAAATGCCAGAATAATGAGAGAGAGAGATAATTTTTTAAAGACATTTTTATTACTTTCTGCTAAGTCAAATGTTTACATACATTTCATTAGTATTTGGTAACATTGCCCTTAAACTGTATGACTTGGATCAAACATTTTGGATATCCTTCCACAAGCTGCTCACAATAGTTAGTAGGAATTTTGGCCCATTCATCCTGACAGAACTGCTGTAACGGAGCCATGTGTGTAGGTCATGGCTTTGTGGCTTTGGCTCGCACCTGCCTTTTCAGCTTTGACCATAAATTTTCAATAGGATTGAGATCAGGGCTTTGTGATGGCCACTCCAAAACATTAACTTTGTTATCCTTAAACCACTTTGTAACCAGTTTGGCAGTATGCTTCATTGTCCATTTGGAAAACCCATTTCCATCAAAGCTTTAATTTCCTGGCTGATGTCTTGAGATGTTGCTTCAGTATTGCCACATAACCTTCTTTCCTCATAATGCCATTTTTTTGTGAAGTGCACCAGTCCCTGCTGCAGCAAAATAACCCCACAACATGATGTTGCCACCCCTGTATTTTACACTTGGGATGGTGTTCTTAGGCTTCCAAGCTTCTCCCTTTTTCCTCAAAACTAGTGTGGAGCGATTTTTATTGACAAAGTTGAAATCGGCACGGTTTTTATGGTTATCGGATTTTTTCGATCACGCGATAATTTAGTTAAAAATCTGCGCATAATCTATTAATATCACGCCATTTTCAGCGCTTCCTGACATTTTGGCGGCCAGCCAATCAGCTTACAGAATAGAGCAGGGTGAGATGTGTGTGCGACGTCATGACTGGGATGTGTATGGTTGCGATTGGCTGGTAAAAATCCCATGACTCGTTTTAACAATAGAACAGCCCTTCCTGTTCTGCCTCTGTCTCTTCTGCGTTTCATACTAGTTGGACGTGCGCATTGCATGTCTCCAAACTATCAGCAAAATCATATATTTTTCAAAAGAGAATACCTTATACTATTAGCAGTTAGTTAGAATAGGACATTGGAGATTTTAGGTAGTTAGATTATTTTAAAGCAGCATCTATCGCTATTTAAGTCACAGGGGGTGGGAGCGGGGGGGGGGGGGCCCGTGGGCGTACACCAGACAGTCTATAAACGGACACTTGGATAAAGTTCACCAAGGACCTTAGTGTAGAAATTGCATGCAATATCTTCATTCATGACAGTTTTTGCTATTGAAAGATTACTGGTATAGGGCTGTGTGAACTTATATTAGGATTACACAATCATTCTTGTTAACTGCAGGTCTCTTTGTTATGGTGCAAATCAGGTTATATTATCAGCTCAGACATATTCGATAGGTGATCTTTTTAATATGTTACCCATTCCACCTTTGTGATATATCCACCTTGCACTTAAAATAGAATCAGCAATCTTGTAGTAAGCCACAGGTTGATAGGTGCCAAAAATTCCTTGTATCATCGAATCTATAACAGTAGTGTTTTTGCACTTTTGGCCATCAGTCCAGAATTGTTTCATTGAGATAGCTTGCACTTATATCTTATATAGCAATTTTTTAGTGTCACCACAGGTGATTTGAAAGGTGCCAAAAATACCATTGTATCATCCGAATCTATAACATATGTACGTGTTTTTTTTACTTTGGCGCACTGCAGCTTTGTACATTCAAGATAGCGTGCCTTATATCTTATACAGCAATTTTTTAGTCACCACAGGTGAATTGAAAGGTGCCAAAATATAACTTTTATCATCCGAAGCTTAACGATACGTGTTTTTTTTTCTTTGGCGCACTGCAGCTTTGTTCATTCAGATAGCGTGACTTATATGTATACAGCAATTTTTTTAGTCACCACGAGTGATTGAAAGGTGCCAAAAATACCTTGTATCACCGTATCTACTAACAGATACTGTTTTTTGACTCTGGGCACTGCAAGTTTTTTCATTCAGATAGCGTGACTTATATCTTATTACAGCAATTTTATAGTCACCACAGGTGAATTGAAAGGTGCCCAAAAATACCTTGTTTCATGAATCTATAACAGATACGGTTTTTTGACTTTGGCGCCAACTGCTAGCTTTGTGCATCTCAGATTAGCGTGCATACTTATATCTTATACTGCATTCTATAGTCACCACAGGTGAATTGATAAGGTGCTCACTAATAAATACCTTGTATCATCCGAATCTACTAAAGATTACGTGTTTTTTTGACTTTGGCGCACTGCAGCTTTGTTCATTCAGATAGCGTGCACTTACACTCACCGGCTACTTTATTAGGTACACCTGTCCAACTGCTCGTTAACACTTAATTTCTAATCAGCCAATCACAGTTCAAACCGAGCATCGTGGATACTTCACACGCAGATGGGAAAGAAAGGTGATTTGAGTGTCCTTTGTAACTAGTGGGCATCGGTTGTTCGGTGCCAAGAAGCGGCTGGTCAGTGTATTTCAGAAACTGCTGATCTCTGGGATTTTCCGCACACCCCATCTCTAGGGTTTACACAGAATGGTTCCTGAAATAAGCAAAAAACATCCAGTGGAGCGGCAGTCCTGTGGTCGGGAAATGCCTTGTTGATGCCAGAGGTCAAAGGTGAATGGCAGACTGGTTCGAGCTGATAGAAAGGCAACAGTGACTCAAATAGCACCGTTACAACCAAGGTAGCAGAAGGAGAACTCTGAACACACAGTTACGCGCGAACTTTGAGGAAGAATGGGCTACAGCAGCAGAAGACCACACCAGGTGCACACTCCTTTCAGCTAAGAACAGGAAATGGAGGCTCCAATTTGCCCAAAGCCTCATCGAAATGGACAGTAGAAGGATTGGAAAAACGTTGCTGGTCTGATGAGTCCGATTTCTGCTGCGACATTGGATGGTAGGGTCAGTATTTGGCGATGTCAACAACATGAAAGCATGGATCCATCCCTGCGATGTATCAACGGTTCAGGCTGGTTTGTGGTGGATTACTGTCTTGGTGTGGGGATATATTTCTTGGCACTCTTGGGCCCTGCGTACCAAATGAGCATCGTTGCAAACACATTGTGGAATTCTAATGCCACGAAAATTGAGCAGTTCTGAAGGCAAAAGGGGGTTCCCAATACGTTATAGCATGGGTAGTACCTTATTAAGTGGCCGGTGAGTGTATATTCTTATACAGCAATTTTTATAGTCCCACCACAGGTGAATTGAAAGGTACCAAAAACAACCTTGTATTATACGAAAGAAATAACAGATACTTGTTTTTTGCACTTTTGCCAGTCCAGATTTTGTTAAATTTGACGATCCAGCAATTTTTGTTTTGAGTAGAGGGATTGAGACTAGCTGTGATCTTGCCGTCTGTTAATAATAGACTTTCCAAAACTATTCCATCCTTCTAAATTTTGATATTTCTTAACATGGAGCGAAATTCAGGTGGTAAGCGAGCAAAAGAGGGGGGCGAGGGGTAGCACATCGGAGGGGTAGAGGTACCATGAGAAGGTGCTCTTTCCAATGCTGGAAGAACAACAGCCATGCAGCGGGATCATCGGTTGCACAGGATACGTCAGGCCTGTCAATACTGGGGTCAGGGGCCCTGTGGAACTCTCAGTAATGACTGCGTCATCAAATTCTGTCTTCAGTGGTTAATGCAACCTGCATCCCAAGCAGTCTTAACTCCTCGTCCTCCCATTCCCGGGGCACAATTGTCATCAACAGCATCATCGTCATCCGTCCAACATGAAGCGAAAGGCAGCCCTAAATGTCAACTCGTGTTCCACCACTGTGGATATCCCATTTTCTGAGACCTCTTTGTTGACAAATGCGGCTTGGGGTCAGAAAGGGCATGTTGTAAAGATCATGACGGATGATTTAGTCTGCTCTGACGCCCAGTTATTGAATGCCATCAGAGCGGAGGAGAAGGATAGCACGGTCAATCGGCAAATAAATTCCCGGGCGTCTGCAACGCTTGCAGTGCCCCTTGCTTGTAGCCCGCAGGTTCTGAGATGCAGAATGTCACGGACGACAAGTCACCTGTGTTGATGAGGATGATGATGGACATTCGCGGATCCATCTGGTCTTTTACGCAGAATTTGCATTGCGAGCGCTCCATTCAGTGGGCGAGGAGGGAGGGACGATGGGGTCAGTGTCAATACGGGGGTTCCCGCCACAAAAAAGGGAGAGGCGCGGTCGCTGAAGTCCGTTGATATGATTTCGCCACAGCCACGGGTCAGCCGGCAAACACCGCTCCTCACTTATCGCCCATAAATAGGTTCTGGACCTCTCTACGCCTGGGCCTTCTTGAGCAAGCTCTGATTCACCCCAGGATGTCATATGCCGCCTTTGCCGGTAACGCATAAGCTCAGAGGCAAGAACCTTTAGGTGGTTAACCACCCCCAACATCGTCTAGTCACATCAGCGGAATGCATGTGTTAAATGGAGGCAACACTTCGGCCAAAAAAGGCCAGACCGACGCCGGGCCCTTCCAACCACTGGTCACACCCTCTGTCTCCGCCTCCTCCTCCTCGCCACACCAAGCGTTCCTCAGATCTGCCCATGTCTATCAGGAGTCATGATAGGGGATCTCAGCCTCCACTTCAGCTCCACCGTCGCTCGAGTACCCTAGCACCACCTGAGACACACTTCCTACCCTTCTCTCCCGCCAGTTTGACTGACCGGCACGCCGTACAGCGGCAGTTAGAGCCAGCTTCTGTCTACAGTTTGGGGCAGAAGAAACACTTTCACACACAAACCATCCCAAAGCCATAAAAGCTGAATGTCGGCGGCATATTGCAGGCCTTGGCCTTGGAGATGTTGCCTATCCGTCTGGTGGACACAGATCGTTTCGCCTCGTCATGGCCCTCGCCTGCCCCAATACAAGATGCCGAGCAAGGTATTTCTTTGCCAAAAAAGCCGTCCCTGCACCTGGCAGCCACGTTGTCTATCTAAAATTTCAAGCGCGTTTGTCTGCATCTGTGTCCGGAAAAGTCCATCTGACCACCGTCACATGGACTAGTAAGGCACGGCCATAGGGTCCGCTCTATTAGCGACAGCTCACTGGGTGGCTGGAGGTGGTTTGTCTCTGGGGACCGGGTGAACGGTGCTCTCAAGGCTCGGCGCACGCTCTTCCAACAACTGCAGGAATGGTTGCAGGGTACTTTCCCCATGGTCATCAGGTGGCATCACGTTGCCCAGAGAAACCAAGCCGTTTTGAAATTTAATTGCTTGGAGACCGTCCCCACACATGGTCAGGACGCTGTGGACGGGCTCCTCCCGCAACGGAGTACCGAATGATGCTGGGTGTACAAGAACCTTGTGCAAGGCAAGTGGTGTGCGATAAACGGGCTCGAAATCTCGCTGGCCGCCTTAGATCGGTAGACTGGAGCAAGAATCCCTCTGCCTGGCTCATGTCATGAACATCGTAGTTCCAGAAATTTCTAAAGAAGCTACCGGGTCTGGACTGCCTGCTGAAGAAGGCTCGAGGTCTGAGTTCGCACTTCCGACGTTGCACCCTGCTTCGTCCCGCTCTGGCTGTGTTGCCAGGGTAGCTCGGCTCACAGTTAACCGTCTCATTGTTGACGTGGCAACACGCTGGAATTCCAACCATTCCACATGCTCCAGCGATTGTGGGAGCAGCGCAATGCCATTTACGCAGGACGAAGTGACACCATGGCCTGACAAGCAGGCGGTGCAGACCTTGGGGTGTTGAGCCACGAGAGTGGAGGGCAGGTGAAAGGAGCTCTGAACCATCACTTAGCCAGTTTTTGATAAGACGCCACCAAGATTTTCAGCTGCGGGAAACGGATGCATGTCAGCATGAAAGCATTGTGGTGATCTTTAGTTCTGGACACGGATCGTTGGACACTCTGAAACATTCAGTCCTGCAAGGACGGAGGAGGAGGACCGGACACAGATGTGGACACGGAGCCTTCTCTCCGTTTGAATCCCAAGGCCCGACAGTTTCACACCATTTTATCGGTCTTCATTAGGGCAGTGGTTCGGGTCCAGGGCTAGTGCAAGGCGGCACCTCAGCTTCTCAGGGTGCATCATCTGAGGACCATGTCAGGGCTGTGTTGAAGCCTTAATGTGCCGGAGGAAGTGGAGGAGGAGAGGAAGAGGTATCCTAGGACACCGATGTTACTACGGTCCCTTGCCTTGTGGAAAGAGGTTGGCGCAGAATTCGAAGGCGGAGGAGGAAGATGAGCGAGATGACTTTGCTAGTGCTCCTCGACCAGAGGTGGGAAATCAAGGCTCCATCTCTCACATGAGTGCTTGGATGGCTCCATTTTTCCTCCATACATGATCCTCGCATTAACCAGGCCAATCAAAAGAACACAGTTACTGGGTGGCCACCACTACTGGATCCCCGGTACAAACTAAATAACTCAGCACTTTCCTTCCACCACCCAAAATAGAGAGTAAAATGCAGGAAATGGAGGACCTTGCCTGACTTGATCACACTGGATGGACATTGTTGGTCTGCTTCACGTTCTTCAAAATGTCACGGTGGAACAACGCCAGCGACGTGACAGCAGTAGAGTGCCACAGAAGCCGTAGCGGGGTAGCAGCCAGTCAAGCAACGAGGTGTGCAGAAGCCTAATGGGTGACCTCTGGCAATCTTTATTTACAACCTCACTCCAACGCATGCATATTGCAGGGGCACGCACTTACAACACCCTAGAGGACCAGCTTAAGATCATGGGTGCACGACTATCTGCGTCTCAAACCACCCGTGTTTTTTGTATGTGTTCCGGATCCCCAAAAGGACTTTGGGTCATACCAAAATGGACGAATGGGCCGAGCTGATGCTCGCCCCTCCACGCCATAGTAGGTGTTGTCCCTGCCTAATCAGCAAAGCGTCATATATTGTAGCGACCGTTCAGCACAGCCGGTGGAGTCTATTACAGGACAACGCATACGGCTTTCCGCAGATAATGTGGATCGTTTGACTTTCATCAAGATGAATCAGCTTGGATCTCTGATGATGTTGTGACCCAATTCGCCAAGGTCACCGATTAGTTGCTGGTTCTATTCACATTCCTCTCCAAACAGAAATGGTCTCTTGAACAACCTTATTTTTAAAATGATTATTTCTTCCATGCGCAATTTTTATTCTCAATCCCAAACAGTTCATTTTGCTGGTTGTTGTGTGATGGAGATTGTAAAAAGACACCAAGGTTTCGTGACTCAAACAACCATATTTTTTTTTTTTGTTTTTCCATTTACTCACTTCTCTTTAGAATTTTTTCGCATTGTCAATGGTTTTGGGGTCGTTTGGCCTCACAATTTTTAATAGTGGCTGAGAACGTCATTTTTTTAATTTATTGTCGTGTCAGGTGCTGTGAGATTACAGCAATAATCATGGTCCTTTGGAACAGAAATGTGGCTTTTAAGTAGATTTTCTCCCTCACATTATTTTTAACAGTGGCTGAGAAGTATATTTATAATTTTTTGGGGTCATGGTGCTGGAACACCACAAATATTCATGGTCTTTGGAACAGAAATGTGCTTTTAAGTGGCATTTCTCCCTCACATTTTTAACCAGTGGATGAGAATACATTCTTTATAATTTTTTGGGTCATGCAGATTTGAAATGGCAGCAATACTACAGGCCCTACTCTAAAAAATGTTTTTTCTAATAGATATTTGTTTTTCACATTGTCAAAAGTGGCTCATGGGTTTCATGTTTTGAATTTTGGGGGGGGGCACTAATAATTTTTTTTACCATTGTGCTGTGACTGCAGCTATTACTACAGGCGGGTGTATTATAACAAAAAATGCTTGTTTCTAACAGACATTTGTCTTCACAATAGGTCAAGCGTTGGCTCAAGGGTGATGGTCCTGTCAGAAACCAGGAATGGTATAGGACACTGTTAATGCACACATATTGCAAAGATGACTTGTTTTTTGCAAGATTCTTATAAACATAGCTAATCACTTCACTGTATGAAGACAACCCAGTTAATACAATTAATAAAGAGAAACAAAGAACATGGTGGGATTCCATCCTATTTTAAAATGTTGTCTTTTAGACTTAAACCTACTAAAAAACTTGCATGTACAAAATGAGCTGGTAAAAAAATTTCTCTCTGAATTGTACAGGGAGGCTACAGGAAGACTAGACAGATGTAGGTTATTCAGAGGACCATGGAGTATGGAGCACGGACAGATGAACAAAGAACAGAGATCAATTTCCTCCAGCACGTTGACGTAAAATGAGAAAAAGAGATGCCAAGTAAAAGGGCACATGGTGAAGGAACAGAGGGAGCGTCTAACCACGTGTATTTCCAGTGAAGCCAATTGGTCCGCACATCATACGGCAGGGCAAGCGCTAACCCAGGTATTGGACTGTGGTACTGAGGAAGGCTGGACAAATAGGTATTTACTCACACTTCCGCTTCCGTACTTGCTTCAGCACGACAGTTTTCGTTGCTGCGTCATCAGGGCATTTTAACCTGCGTGTTAATAGACGGACGGACGCCAGCCTGGGCTCTCACCGCACCCCATGTAACTCCGGCCTGGGTCATACTAGCGGTCCAGGACAGATTGTACTATGTCAGTGAAACTAAAATGGTGGTTGATAGTCTCTTATATTCCGGCACTTTTAATCTGAGGGTTATGCAGGTTTGGGGCTCAATGCTTTGGCCGAGGCACTGATATAGTCTATGTCACAGTGAAAAAAATAAATAACTTAGACTGGTAGGTTGAAAGGACTCCTTTTCCGGCACTTTTTAATCTGGGGTCATGCAGGTTTGAGGGCTCATGCTTTGTCCAGGACAGATATAGTCTTTTGTCCAGGTGAAAACTAAAATGTGTGGTTGAAAGACTCTCTTTTTCCAGCACTTTTAATCTGGTGTCAGAGAATAGTGCTCAGCACAGAAGATCTGACACCGCCAAACTGTACACATGCTCTCTACATACAGAGATAGTGCTCAGCATAGGAGCCTGACACCGCCAAACTGTACACATAGGCTTATTACTACAGGAGAAATAGTGCTCAGCACAGGAGCTCGACAACGTCCGAACTGTACACATAGCTATATATACTAACAGATGAATAGTGCTCAGCACCAGGACCAGACACGCCAAACTGTAAACTAGTCTATACCTACCAAGAGACCATAGTGCTCAGCCAGGAACCTGACGCCGCCACACAAACCGCACACATATCTCTATACTACAGAGATTAGTGCCCTCAGCAATGGAGACCCTGACACCGCACCATAACCGTACAATAGCCTGCTATACTGCAGAGAATAGTGCTATGCACAGGATGCCTGACACCGCCCAAACTGTACACATAGCTCCATATATCTTACAGAGATTGTGCTAGCACAGAAAGCCTGGACACGCCAAACATGTACACATAGCTCTAAACTATCAGAGAATAGTGCTCAGCACAGGAATGACACCGCAACTGATACCATGCTCTATACTACAGAGAATAGTGCTCAAGCACAAGGAACCTGACAACGCCATACCGTACACATAGCTTATACTACAGAGAATAGTGCTCAGCACAGAAGCTGTGCACCGCCAAACTGTACACATAAGCCTCTATACTGCAGGAGAATAGTGCTCAGTACAGGAGGCCTGACACCGCCACAATGTACCACATAGATCTATACTACAGAGGAATAGTGCTCAGCACAGAAACTGACACCGCCAAACTGTACACATTGCTTATACTACAGAGAATATTGCCAGACAGGAACCTGACACGCCAAACCGTACACATAGCTCTATACTCGCAGAGGAATTGTTGCCTCAGCAACAGGAGCCTGACACGCCAAACTGTACACATAGCTCTATACTCCAGAGAATAGTGATCAGCCACAGAAACCTGACACCGCCTAAATGTACCATAGTCTATACTACAGGAATAGTGCTCAGCACAGGTAGCCTGACACCGCCAAAAACTGTCACCATTAGCTCTATACTGCAGAGTATAGTGATCAGGCACAGGAGCCTGTACCACCGCCAAACTTTACACATAGCTCTATTACATACAGAGAATAGTGCCCAGCACTAGGAACATGACACCGCCAAAACTCGTTACACATAGCTCTATACTGCAGGAATAGTGCTCAGCACAGGAACCTGACACCGCCAAAACCGTAACATAGCTATACTGCAGAGATTAGTGCTCAGCACGGAGCCCTGACCACGACAACTGTACACATTATCTCTAACTACAGAGAATAGTGCTCAGCACAGGGAGCCTGACCACCGCCAAAACTGTACACATAGCTCTATACTACAGAGAATAGTGCTCAGCACAGGAACTCTGACACCGCCAAAGCCGTACAATAGCTCTATACTACCAGAGAATAGTGTTCAGCTCAGGCAGCTGGACACGCCAAAACCTGTCACAAAGCTCAATACTGAGAGAACTAGTGCTATGACAGGATGCCTGACACGCACCAAACTGTTCTACATAGCTCTATATACAGAGAATAGTGCTCAGCACAGAAGCCGACACCGCCCAAACTGTCACATAGCTCTATACTACAGAGAAATAGTGCCTCAGCACGGAAACTGACACCTCCACTAAATGTACAAATAGTCTTATACTACAGAGTATAGTGCTCAGCACAGGAAACCTGACAACGCCAACCGTCCACAATAGCTCTTATACTACAGAGAATTAGTGCTCAGCACAGAAGCATTGAGCACCGCCAAACATGTACACATAGCTCATTACTACAGAGATAGTGCTCAGCCACAGGCCTGACACTGCCAATACTGTACCACATAGCTCTATACTTCAGAGAATAGTGCTCAGCACAGACATACCTGGACTCCACCGCCAAAACTGTTAACATAGTCTCTCATTCTACAGGAGAATAGTGCTCAGCACAGGAACCATGACCACCGCCAAAAACGTACACATTGCTTATTACTGCAGGAATAGTGCTCAGCACAGGATGCCTGACTCCGACCAACTGTACACATAGCTCTATACTCAGAGAATAGATGCTCAGCACAGAAATTGACACCGCCAAAACTGTACACATAGCTCTATACTACAGAGAATAGTGCTCCAGCTCAGGAGCCTGTCGCCGCCATAACGACTACACCATAGCTCTATATGCAGAGAATCGTGCTCAGCACAGTGAGCCTGACACCGCCAAACTGTCACACATAGCTCTATATACAGAGAATAGTGCCCAGCACGGAACATGACACGCCGAAAACCGTTACACAGAGCTCTATTACCGCAGAGAATAGTGCTCAGCACAGGAACCTGACAACGCCAAACCGTACACATAGCCCTATACTGCTATGAGAATACGTGCTCAGCACAGGAGGCCCGACACCGTCGCCAAATGGTAACTTAGCTCCATACTACAGAGAATAGTGCTCAGCACAGGAAGCTGACACGCAAACTGACATAACAGCTCTATGGCTAAAGAATAGTGCTCTAGCCACCGGAACCTGACTCACCGGCGCCAAATCCGTACACATGAGCTCTATATACGAGAATAGTGCTTCAGCACAGGAGCCTGGACACGGCCAAAAACGTACACATAGCTCTATACTAAAGAGGAATAGTGCTCAGCACAGAAGCTGACACGCTCAACAACTGTAAACATAGCTCGTATACTACAGAGAAATAGTGCTCAAGCACAGAAACCCTGACACGCGTCCAACCGTACACCTAGCTCTATACTACAGAGAATAGTGCTCAGCACAGAAGCCTGACACCGCCCAACTGGACACATAGCTCTATACTACAGAGAATAGTGCTCAGCACAGGAATCCTGACACTGCCAGAAACAGTACACATAGCTCTATACTACAGAGAATAGTGCTCAGCACAGGAAACCTGACATCCGCCACAAACCTGTACACATAGCTCTTTACTACATCGAGATATAGTGCTCAGCACAGGAACCTGACACCGCCAACACTGTCCACATTAGCTCTATACTACAAGAGATTAGTGCTCAGCACAGGAGCCTGACACCCGCCCAAATGTACACTTAGCTCTTACTACAGAGAATAGTGCTTCAGCACAGAAACTCGACAACCCGCCAACACTGTACACAATAGCTCTATACTACAGAGAATAGTGCTCAGCACAGTAGCCTGACAACGCAAACTGTACACATAGCTCTATACTACAGAGAATAGTGCTCAGCACAGGAGCCTGAGCCTGACACCGCCAACCGTACACATAGCTTCTATACTGCAGAGAATAGTCTTCAGGCTACAGGAGCCTGACACGCCCCAATACTGTACACCATAGCTCTTTACTTACAGAGAATGTTGCTCAGCACAGAAACACTGACCACCGCCAACACTGTTACACATAGCTCTATTACTACAGAGAATAGTGCTCAGCACAGGAGGCACTGACACCGCCAAACTGTACACACTAGCTCTTATACTGCAGGAGGAGTAGTGCGCAGCATCAGGAGCCTGACTCCGCCAAAACTGTACCATAATCCATACTAACAGAGAATAGTGCTCTGCACAGGAAACCTGACCCACCGCCAAACCATACGACTTACCTCTCTATACTGAGAGGAATAGTGCTCAGCCACAGGAACCTGACCCAACAACAACTCTCGCCAAACCAGTACACATAGCTCGATACTGCCAGAGAAGAGTGCTCAGCCAGGAGCCTGAACCCCTCGCCAAACTGTAAACATAGCTCCTATACTAAGAGGAATAGTCTCACACAGGAGCATGGACACACCGCCCACAAACTGTACACTAGCTCTATACTACGAGAATAGTGCTAGCACAAAAAACTGACCACCGTCTCAAACTGTACCAACATAGCTCTATACTAAGGATAGCTGCATCAGCACAGGAGCTGACACCGCCAAACTGTACACTTAGCTCTATACTACAGAGAATAGTGCTCAGACACAGGGCCTTGACACGCAAACTGTAACTATAGCTCTATATTACAGAGAATGTAGTGCTCAGACAAGGAGCTGACACCGCCTCACAGAAACCGCTACACTTAGATCTATTACTACAGCAGGAATATAGTGCTCAGCCCATGGAGCCTGCCACCGCGCGAATCTGTACACATAGCTTATAGCAGAGAATAGTCTGCACAGGAGCCTGACTACGCCAAAACTGTACACATAGCTCTATACTAACAGAGAATAGTGCCTCAGCACAGGAGCCTGACACGCCAAACTGTTACACGAATAGTTCTAATACTACAGAGAAAAGTGCTCAGCACAGGAGCCTGACACCGCCAAACTGTTACACATAGCTCTACTACTGCAGAGAATAGTCGCTTAGCACGGAGCCTGACTACGCAAAACTGTACACATAGCTCTATACTACAGACGACTATACTTGCTCAGCAAAGGAGCACTGATACGCCCAGAATCTGTACACTTGCTCTATATATATCGAAATAGTGCTCAAGCACAGGAGCCTGACTCACGCCAAACTGTACAAAATAGGCTCTATACTAGCAGAGAATAGTGTACCTCAGCAGGTTTGGGGCTCATTGCTGCGTTTCCAGGACAGGGATTATTCAATGACCAGTTCAAGTAAAAATGATTGGTTAAATCATACTGCCTTCTGGCGCTTTTTAATTTGTGGTGATTGCAGGTTTAAGGGTAAGGCGGGTTCACAAGACAGGGATAGTGAATGGTCAGTGACCCTTTTTTTTTTTTTACTGTGCTTTTATAACCTAAGTGTGTTGCTCTAGATGTAGCACGTATCCATTTGATGTTGTGGATGTTAATTCCTGGCATTCTCCAGACCTTGTTTGGGTGTAAGGAATGAAGGTGTTGTTGCTCTCCATAGACTTTAATGGTCATCGCTCATAATCGACTGCTCACTATCGAAAAACCTTATACGATGATGGTGCGACTATTCGACTATCGCCCGATGTTCGATAGCAAATGTAATCGCTGCAACACTAACTCAAATATCGAGTAAAGATGGTTATTATGAGCCTAAACTGTTAAATTTTAGTTTTGTCAGACCAAATGGACAGGTCTCCAAAAATGTATGTCTTTTGTTCCTTTGTGTATTTTGCAAACATTAATTGGCGTTTTTAAGGTTTCTTTGGAGCAATGGCTTCTTTCTGGCAGAGTGGGCTTTCAGCCCATGTTCACACAGTGCTCCTTTCACTATGAATATTGACATAATCTTATCAGCTTCTGCCCGCAACTTCATAAGGTCTTTTGCTTTTGTTCTGGAGTTGATATGCACATGTCGGACCAAAGCACATTCATCTCTGAGACACCAGAACCCATCCTCCTTCGATGATACGCATGATGCTGGACCATTTCTCATCTTGTTCTGTACTTGCATATAATTATTTGTACAGATGAATAAGGCACCTTTAGGTATCTGGAAATTGCACCCAAGGATGATCCAGACTTGTGAAAGTCAACAATTCTCTTCCAATTCTCTTTCAATTCTCTTGTCTGAATTCTTCAGAATTTCCGATGATGTTCCACACAGAGGCAGTGTTTTTCTGGTGTGCATTAAAAATACCACTATATTTACTATTTTGCCAAAGGCAAACTTAAACTCTATCAGTTCTCTATCTGTTAAACACTTAAAGTAACTTTTATTATACTCTAACTCTTAACCTATTACACACTATTTAAAAACCTGATCTCTAACCTTATCATTTAAAATCCTTTTGCTTCTGAGAGAGGGAATAACTCCCTTTCTATTAATCAAGTCTGGTGGAGAACACCCACCCTACTAAAGGGAGCCTTATTCTATAGCAAAGTACTCTAGCATTCAGTAAGGGATCTACCAACGCCAACATACTTGGGCAGTCATCTCTAATCTCATAGAACAGAACAGAATAGGGCCCACTTGTGACACCGTCTGCAGACAGGGGCCCGAGGCATAGGAGAGTCATGATATGACTTGCTTTTAAAATTGTGATCTCTTCACCTCTGTCCTAAAGTGTCACTCACCTGCTGCAAGCCGGTCGTCACAAGGGGGCCTTATTTTTTCACTGTGGTCTCTATTGAAGAATTAGGGAACGCATGCCCAAGTTGTTGGCTTGGGAGATTCCTTACTGAAGCTTTGTCTTTGCTATAGATATAAGGGCTCCCGCCTTGTTAGTCGTGGGGTTCCACCAGACTTGATTATAGACAAGGGAGTTATTCCCCTCTCTCAGAAGCAAAAAGGGTTAAATGATGAGGGTTAGAGATCAGCGTTTTTTAAATAGTGTGTATAGAGGTTAATAGTTAGATATAATAAAGTACGTTTTAGTGTCTTAAACAGATAGAGAACTGATTGAGTTATAAGTTTGCCTGTGGCCAAAATAGTAAATCATAGTGCTCAAAAAGTCACTCTTTGTTCTCTTGCGAGATTCCCAATTTTTTGGAGATTATGTGACATTAAAAATACCTTCACAGATTTGTCTCTAATAGTGTTGACTGAACCATTCGAGAAAAGGTAAGTTCGAGTCGAACTTCATGATTTTTTAGAATGTGAACCGAACCGAGCTTTGTACTGTTTGTTTGAGTAAAATTCGTGATCGACATATGCATTATACATGCCAGTTTTAATTTCATTTTTAGATGTTTCCTGTACTTTTGGCTGCCATCGAATCAGTGCCGAGCACAGAGAAGTGTCAAAAACATCATAGCTGAGGTGTAGGGCTCTCACTGGCTGCTAAAATCACATGAGCATGTTATATATTCATCACTGTATTACCTTGTGAACGCCATTTCCAGCTCACTCTCTGTACTGTACAGACTGCTCTCTGTCTGCTTGCTTGCATGCATGCAGGCACAAGATTTGTTTCTTGGTGATTTTACACAGGAAAAAACTGCTGTTTAGATTAGCTAGGGGGGTGTACAGCAAGCTTAGGGAATTATAGACAGCAATAGTTAGGGAGTTTTGTATTGCTGACTGCATTTTCCCACACCCAGAAGCTGTTATTTGGCGCCATTTGCAGGTTCACATAATGCCTTACTCTCATATACGTCATATTCATATAATCATACTCAGTGCCCAAAAGTTCATTTTTGCAGTTTTGGGAGTTCAGTGACTGCATAATACACTGTTACCAAATCTCCTACAGAAAGAAATCCATTTCAAATAGTGGTTGGTTGCTGCAAATTATTCTGATTGAAGAAAAGATAATTTTTGCAGTTTTGGGGATTCAGTGATTGCATAACACACCGTTATCAAATCTTTAGCTTTTTAATATTTAGCGTTTGAACATGGAGCGAACTAGAGGTGGTAAGCGAGCAAGGAGGGGCGTAGGATGTGGAGCTAGAGGTGCGAGGCAAGACCCTCCTTCAAGTGCTCCGGACAACATACAAGCGAGCACATCGTCAGTCGCAGGACCGTTAGTCCTGTCATCGCTTGCTCGGTTCCCTGTGACTCTCAGTAATGAAGAGCATTGCCTATCTGTTCTTCAGTGGTTGACACACCGTGCCTCCAGCGGTTTAACCTCCTCTCCCTCTCAGTCACGGGCACAAATTTCATCATCATCATCATCATCATCAGTCCAACTTGAAGCAAACACGGGCCGAATATCACAACCCAATATACAGACCACTCCAAATAATCCATATTCTGAAGAGTTCTTTGATGACACAATGGGGTTTTTTGGTCAAAAGGGCATTTCAAAAGATCAAGAGGCCAAAGCGTATTATTTTGTCTGCTCTGACGCCCAATTGCTGATGCCCTCAGAGGAGGAGAAGGAAGCTAGTCCGTCGCCAGAAATACAGAGCGGTCAGCAATGCCTCGCAGTGCATGTGGCTTTTAGCCCGCAGCTTGAGGATGTAGACTGTCAGGAATAGGAAGTCACCTGTGATGATGATGACATTGTGGATCCAACATGGTCTACTGAGCAGCAGCTGGCAAGCACATCATCAGTGGAGGAGGAGGATGATGGGGTAGTGTCAGTGTGGGTCCAACTTCAGAAAAGGAGAGGGCAGTCGCACAAGTCCGCTGACATTACTCTGCCAGCCGTGGTCAGTGGTGGCAGTGGGAACACCGATATTCCACACGCTGGAATTCCACCCTCCCCATGCTCCAGCGATTGTGGCAGCAGCGTAATGCCATTATGCAGTATGAAATGTCGCATGGCCTAACTAGCAGTGGTGCGGACCTCGGGGTGTTGACTGGTAGGTTTTCACAGTCAAAGAAGTCCAGGACCTGTGAATCCTGTGGCTTTTTCGATCAAGCCTCAGATTCGCTGACTGATGTCATATGCCGGATCTGCTTTCAATGCATTAGTAGAGGAAAGAATATAAAGAGTTTAAGGACCATGAGCATGAACAGGCACATGCATGTAAAGCATGAATTACTGTGGGAGAGTCACTTGGAGAAAAAAGGCCACACAGGTCCTGGGCTTCCAACCACCATGACATCTTCTGCCTCCTCCTCTTCCACCACTTCCAAGCGGTCCTCTGCTGCCGATGTGCCAAAGCAGCATGAGCCGGCACCATCCCCAGTCCCAGATACTATCGGCCAATTCACACCAGGAACACAGCCTACACCTTCCCCTACCACCAGTGTGACCTGAGCACCGTACAGCGGCCAGTCCGGCAGCCAGCCTTTTGTGTACCAGTTGTGGGAGCATAAGAAATGCTTTCACCTCAACCACAGGAGAAATCTCCTTGCTACCCTTAATCGGTAGAGTTACACACATCTCTTGCCAGGCACACGTCATGAACCTGGTTGTGCAGAAATTTCTCAAGCGCTACCTGGGTCTTGACTGTCTGTTGAGGAAGGCTCGAGGTCTTAGCTCACACTTCTGGTGTTCGCACCCTGCATCGGCAGGACTGCCAACGTTGCAGCCTGATCTGGGCATCACCGTCAACCGTCTGATATGTGATGTCGCAATACACTTGAATTCCACCCTCCACATGCTCCAACGATTTTGGCAGCAGCGTAATGCCATTATGCAGTATGAAATGTCGCATGGCCCTAATAGCAGTGGTGTCGACCTCGGGGTGTTAATCCATAGAGAGTGGAGGCAGGTGAAGGATCTCTGCACCATCCATGGCAGTTTTACAAAGGCCACCAAAATGGTCAGTCAGGACGATGGCATTTTCAGCATGACCATTGTGGTTATATTTTTACTGGAACAAGAGTTATGCACGCTGCAACAGCAGGTCCACGCAGAGATGGAGGAGGAAGAGGAGGAGGAGGCGGATCTAGAGCCTTACGCACTAGCGGTGGTAGAAGGCCCGACTGTTTCGTAAAACTATAGGTCTTCTGTAGGCGGTGGTTCTCGGTCAAGGGTGGGTGCAGTAGCGCAGTTCAGCTCACAGAGTAGAGCGCATGAGGCTAGCTAGAGCCAGAGATGGTCAGGAGGAGGAAGTATAGAAGGATGAGGAGACAGGGGTGGACGCCGCTGGTACTGATTACCCTTCAGTGGTAAGAGGTTGGCACAGATTACGGGAGGAGGAGGAAGAGGAGGAAGATCACGTTGGTGCCCCTCAACCCCGAGGCTTGGGAGATCCCGGCAGCATCTCACACATGAATGCTTGGATGCCACATCACCTGCAACATGATCCACACATCAAGACAATCAAAATGAACAGCGTTTACTAGGTGGCCACCCTCCTTGATCCACGTTACAAAGACAAAAGTGAGCAATTTTCTTCCACCCACGCAAATTGACAGTAGAATCCAGGAATTTGAGACAGTGCTCATTGGCCAACTCGAGACATCTTTTGCGACTTCAATTTCTAATGTCACGGTGGAACAATGTTATGCTGCAGCAGTAGAATGGCAAGTAGCCGCAGCAGCAGGCAGTGTAGCAGAACCCTACTGAGTGACATTTTGCAATCGGTGTTTACCTCCTCACCCATGCGTGCAAGGCAGGGCAGAATTCAGACACACAGAGACTGCCTTAAGACCATGACTTGGTCTGGATCCATTTGACTTCTGGGTGTCTGAACTGTATGAATGGCCTGGGCTTGCTCGACACGCCAAAGAAGTCTTATCCTGCCCAGCAGCCAGCATTATCTCAGAACATTCATTCAGCACAGCTGGAGGGGTGATAACTGACAAATGTATCTGTCTTTCCCCTGACAATGTGGATCGTTTGACATTTATCAAAATTAATCAAGCATGGATCTCTGGCGATTTTGTTGCCCCGGTTGCCGATGTCACCAATTAGTAAACTGTAGCACGTTTTTTTTGAAAATTGTTTAAAATAAAAAATTTAAACTATACTACTTTCTCATGCTGAAGTTCCTGTCCCCTGCTGCTTTAAAAAATTGCTTTTTATTGCTCCCAAAACGGGATAGATTTTCAAATCTTACTGCTGTATTTATTTTGAAAAATACACCTGTAAGACCTTAAAGGAGATTTGCCAGGACGAACGTTTCTTACCTCTCTCCTTAGCACAGGGAGAATGTCAACAAATCACTTTTGAGTCAGGGAAGGCTGCAGGGCTGAGAAGGGGGGGGGGTGAGAAAGGATGAGGAAAAAGGGGAGCGTTTAAAACTTAAGTGAAATAATAAACAGTACAAAAGTGGATTCCAATACCCGCAAGGGCACAGCCCCAGGGCGGCCCCTTTTTACCCTGGTTTCCTTTTAAAAACTCATTCGTTTTGGCCCCCTCTTTAAAATAAAAAAGGGCTTTTTATGCAAGGGGCGGGGCCCGTCGCTCGGGGGGGCGTGTCTAGGGGGAAGCTTTTAGGTAAATTTAAAAGGGGGGTTGAAAAAAAAGGTGTAGCCCGGGGTTTTTCCTTTTTTTTTTTAAAGACATATAAATTTGAAAAATGATTAAAAAAACCCTTTTTTGGAAAGGGTCCCCCTTTAACATTAATGGTGGGGAAAACCCCTTTAGGTTTTGGGGCTGCATACACCCCTTACTCCTCCTCCTTTTGTGCCCCCCAAAAACTTTTTTTTTTTTTTAAAAGCCTTTCACCTTACTTCCACCCAAAAGACTAAGTCCCCGTTTTAACCCGAACCTCACTGTCCCCTTGGGCCCTTTTTTCTTGTTTTCCACCAATTTGGGACTGCCATCTTTTTAGTCAAACCAGAACCCTCGCTTTTAATCATTGCCCGGGGTTCTCGCTGCCAAAAAATTTTGGCTGCCATCTAACCTTGAGGAAACCCGGAAACCTTTAAAGTTCCTTTATTGGGATGTTCCACTGTTTACCAAAGGTAACCCCCGGGCTTTTCCCTTTAGAACCGGGGAACCCCCCCGCTGGGTTTTCCCCCTTTTCCTGTTTTTGTGCCACCAAAAGGTACTACCCTCTAATTAGTCCAGTCTGCAGAGAGGGGAAAATTCAAGTTCTTGGGCCCCGGTACAAAAAAAAATGAAATGGGGCACCCGACAGTTTTCCATGTGCCAAATTTTCCAAAAATGGGGGCTTTTTTGTTTTCAAAGGGGGTTTTTGAGCCCCCTCAGGATGCATAGCAGCCTGAAATGTTGGCACCCCCCCTTAGCTATGCCCCTGCTTTTCAAGCTGTCCTTTTAAACCTTTTTCCCTTTTGCCATCTAAAGGAATGAAGTAAAATTTTGCCCCCTCAAAAATTTTTTTTCCTTTTTTCCCCTTAGAGCCAAATTTTTTTACTAATTTTTTCCCCCCTGTATCCCGTTTACTTTTATGGGTGGGGAATTACAGGGTTTTCCTCCCTGTATAGGTATAAATAAATTTAAAACCCAAAAAACTTTCTCCCATTGACTTTAATGGGGTTTGAGTTTGAAGTTCGACTTGAACTCAAACTTTTTAGGGTTAGCTCATCACTAGTGAAGAGTGATTGTGTCAACTATTGTTATTGATTCGATAGTCGATATCGGCAATTATCATGACGATATCTGTTAGTCGATAACAGATTATCGCCGATGACCTTTTAAAGTCTATGGAGGGGGAACAACAGCTTAATTCTTACCCCCAAATAAGGGTGGAGAAGCTGGAATTAACATCCACAACAGTAAACTGGATACGTGCTACTTCTTAGGCAAGACAATTAGGCAACAAGAGTCAAAGAAAAAAATCACAGACCATTCACTATCCCTGTCTTGTACCACAGCATAACCCTTAAACCTGCATGACCCATAAATTAAAAAGTGCCAGAAGGCATATTATTTGAACCATCATTTTACTTGAACTGGACATTGACTATCCCTGTCCTGGAACGCAGCATGACCCTTAAACATGTATGACCCACATATAAAAAAGAGACAGAAAAAGGAGTATTACAACCACAATTTTAGTTGAACTGGACATTGACCATCCCTGTCCTGGACCCCAGCATGAACATTAAACCTGTCTGACCCACAGATTAAAAAGTGCCGGAAGAAAGTAGTCTTTGAACCACCATTTTAGTTGAACTGGACATTGACCATCCCTGTCCTGGACCGCAGCATGACCGTTAAACCTGTCTGACCCACAGATTAAAAAGTGCCGGAAGAAAGTAGTATTTGAACCACCATTTTAGTTGAACTGGACATTGACCATCCCTGTCCTGGACCGCAGCATGACCCCAAAACAGTGTCTGACCCACAGTCTTTGAAGCAGTATTTTAGTGAAATGGACATTGACTATCCATATCCTGTAATGCAGCATGACCCAAAAACCCGCACAGGTGCCCTTATGGACCATCAGCAAAAATTTCGAAAATAAAAAAAAAGTATATTAAAAACAACTCGTTTTCCAATACTGCTGCGGCTAGACGTACTTGCCATTCTACTGGTGACATTGTTCCACGATGACATTAGAATGTGAAGCAAACTAAACAGATGTCCCCAGTAGGTTAACGAGGCCTGTCTGAAAATTCTGCATTCTACTGTCAAGTGGGTAGAAGAAAATTACTGATCAAGGAGGGTGAGGCTGTAAATGTGGATCACGCACGTTCAGCTGGCAGGGCCGGACTTACAGTGGGTGTGGTGAGAGCAAGGGCTGCCATCCGTCATCTATTAAACGCAGGTTCAGCTAGCAGGGTCCGAGTTACAGTGCGTGCGATGAGAGCCCAGGCTGGCGTCTGTCATCCATTAACACGGCAAAAAATGCCCTTATGACGAAGCAACGAAAACAGTCGTGCTAAAGCAGAGTGCGGAAGCGGAAGTGTGAGCTAAGGCCTCCAGCATTCCTAAGTACACAGTCAAGACCTTGGTAGCGCTTGAGAAATTTCTGCCTCTACGAGAGCGCTTGCCCCTCCGTATGAGTGCGGACCAATTGAACTTCACTTGGAAATGCTGGTGCCCTTTTTCTTGGCATTCTTTTTCTCGTTTTACTCAACATGTTGGAGGAAATTTTCTCTGTTCTTGAGCCACTGTTGACAATTGTGAAGAACAAATGTCTGTTAGAAACCACATTTTTTATAATAGGACCTGTAGTATAGCTGCATTTCATAGCAGCATGACCCACAAAATTATAAAAATGACTTCTCAGCCACTGTTAAAAATTGTGAGGGAGAAAGTCATTTTTGAACCACATTTCTTTCCCAAAAAGGACGTGTTTAAAGCTGATCTCACAGCACCATGCCCCCAAAAACCATTCAGTGCAAAAAATTTTATGAAAAGTGATTTAAATGGAATACATTTTTTTCATGAAACCTGTACAATTGGTGTCTTTTACAGTCTCCCCCACCGCAAAACCAAAAATGACCTTTTGGGAACGGGAAAAAAAAATTCAGTGAGAAATGATCATTTTAAATTTTTTTTTCAAGAGGACCATTTTCTTTTTGAAGAGGAATGTGAAGAAACCGGGAAACAAATCGGTGACCTCGGCAATTTGGGGGGGCCCAACAACCATCAGAGATCCCGGTGATTACTTGATAAAGTCAAACGATCCACATTATAGTGGAAACCCAGATGCGTTTGTCTGTAATACCCCTCCAGCTGTGCTAAAGGGGCCCGCTCAAATTGGCTGGCTGCTGGGGCAGGACAACACCCTTGGCTGGTGACAGGGGGCCCATTCACATTTTGGATACCCAAAGTCGATTGGGTCCCGAAACATATCCAAAACTCGGTTTTGAGACGCAGATAGTCTGCACCATGATTTTAACCCCGGCCCCTTGTGGTTGATGTGGCCCTGATTACATGCTTGGGTAAAGGGGGTAAATAAAATTCCAAGGTACCCATTAGGCTTCTGCCAAAATTGCCTGCTCGCGGCTTTTGGCACTCTACTGCTGTCCGTTGCGCGTTGTTCCACCGTGACATTTAAGCGTGAAGGATCAAAAAAGTCCCATTTGATAAATCAGACGTTCCAATTCCTCATTTTACTCTTTTTTTGGGTGAGTGAAGGAAAGAGCTGATTTTTGTTTTGTACCGGGATCGAGGTGTGGCCACCCAAAAAATTTTGTTCATTTTGATGGCCTTAATCAGGTCATTTTTGGAGAAAAATGGAGCATCCAAACATATGTGGAGATGGACCCTTTAATTTCCCAACCGGGGGCGAGGTCACTAGCACACTGATCTTCCCATCTTCCTCCTCCGCCTCAAATTTCCCAACCTTCTCCAAGGCGGGGCATGGGTTTAACGTCGGGCCCGGAATACATCACCCCTCCCCTCCTCCCACAGCTTCAACACAGCCCTGACTTCCCTCGTGCTTCCCCCTTGAGCTGAGGCCCGCCTTGCACTAGACCGGGAAACCCCGAACCATGCCAATGAAGACCGATAAATTTGTAAAATGTGGGGCCCTTCTGGATCGTTTGAGAAAAAGGCCCCGTCCCGCTCTAGTCCGTCTCCCCCTCCATCGGGTTGGGACCGCTGTTTAAAGGTGTAAAGATTTTCCGACAAGATCACTAAAAATGCTATGTGAAAAGGGCTTGTCCGCACGACCATTTTGGTGGCTTCTTCAAAATGGAAAGGGGGTCAGACTTTTTTCACCTGCCTCCACTCTCGGTGGCTCAACACCCCGAGGTCCGCACCGCTGCTTGTCGGGGGCCATGTTCACTTTGTTTTAAAAAAGACATTGCGCTGCTGCCAAAATCGCTGAGCATGTGAGGGGGGAATTTCCAGCGTGTTGCCATGTCAAAATGAACGGTTGACGGGGAGGCCGAGGACGCTGCAACACCAGGGGGGACAAGCAGGTGCGAACGGCGGAAATTGGGCTCAGCCTCGAGCCTTCCTCACTGGCAGCCCCCCGGGTCCTTTAAAAATTTTCTGAGCGCGGGGTTTCATGACGTGTGCGGCAAGGGATGTGCCCACCCTACCGATCAAAAGGGGGCCCAGGAGTTTTGACCTTTTTTTTGCACACCACCTTGCCTGGCACAAGGTTCTTGTCACCCAGCCAGCGTGGGGTCTCGTTGGGAAGGCCACACTCCTACCTGTTGTTGCGGTTTTCCAAGACAGATTAATTTCAACACGGCCGGTTTTTGGGGCATGAGTACCAGGGAAACCTTGGGGGAAAAAAACCCTGCACCACCCTGCGGTTTTAAGATGTACCCCCAACCCTGGAGCCACCGTTACCACCAAGACACCACCCATCAAACCCAAAGGATTAAGGGGGGGGAAATAGGGCCTTTTGGCCGTCTACATGATGTAGGGGGTTCGATGGACTTACTGGACCAGATGCAGACAACGCGCTTGAAATTTTAGATGTACGGGCTGGCAGGGCAGGTATGGCTTTTCTGGTATTTTGGGGGCAGCCAGGGCCTGACGTGGGGGAAACCCCCGGTCCCCAACGGAAAGGAAAATTTCCAAAGGGCCAAAAAACCTGGCAAGCCCACCTTCGGCTTTTTGCCTTTGAAATGGTTTTGGGTTTAAAATGTTTTTTCTGCTCCCAACCTGGTAGAAAAGGCTGGCTGCTAATGGCTGCTGTATGGGGAGGGCAAAAATGTTGGAAGGGAGGGGGGAAAAGGGTCTCTGGGTGCTGGGGTATCGGCAATTTGGAGGCTGAAGCGGAGCTGACCTTGTCATAACCTTAAGACATGGCAGCTGAGGAACACTTGGGCGGGGGAGGGGAGGAGGAGGTGGAGACAAGGGTGTGACCGTGGTTGGGAACCCGGGACGTGTGGCCTTTTTTGGCCAAGTGTTCCCTCCATTTAAATCATGCATTCGCGCATGGACGACTGTTGGTGGGGTTTTAAAACCCTAAAATTCTTCCCTTACGACTTTACGGCAAAGGCGGCATATGATTCGTTTGGGGGAATCAGAGGCTTGCCGAAAAAGTCCCAGGCTTGAGTGGTCCTGGGGCCTTTTCGACGCCGATAAACGGGGCGGGTTTCCGTGACCCTGGCGGCGGAAATATCAGCGGCTTCGCGACCACCCTCTCCCTTTTTGGGCGGGCCTGTACTGACACTACCCCCTCGTCTTTTCCCCCGTCCAGGAAAAGCGTCGCAAGCAAATTCTGCTAAAAAGACCCCGTTGATCGCGTGGGTCTCATCACACACACATTTAGTTCCTCGTCCTGACTTCTGCATCCAGGAGCGCAGGCTACAAATCAGGCACGCAAACTTTTCCCACCGCCCCATTTTTTTCGATTTACCGGCTTCCTTCCCTCCTCTGATGGCTCAGCGAGTGGGCGTCAAAGCAACAAAATCACCCCTTTTTTGGGTCTTTATCTTTTGAAATGCCTTCTGACCCCAACCCATTTTGTTTCAAAGAGGTCTGCAAAAAAAGGATTATCCCAGTGGTGGGTACACAAATTTACATTTTGGGCTGTCTTGCTTCTGTTGGTGGATGCTGCATGTGATAAAGACATTTGTGCCCGGACTGGGGGGACAAGGAGGTAAGACTGGGTTGCAGGGTTTCTTAACCACTGAGGAACAATTTGGGGACGTGTTATTCTGGATTCCAGGGGCCCCGACCCCGCGATGACAGGCCGAGGGCCGGCAACCGACATCCCTGGCTTGCGTGTTGTGCCAGCACTGGAAGAGCACCTTCCTCGTACCTCTACCCTCCATGTTACACCCCCCTTTGCTGCTTCCACCTGCATTTTTTACCCTTTTCAAAGATAAAAAAATTTTAAAAAAGGGAAAGGGAAAAGTTTTTGAAGTCTGTTATTTAAAGATGGCAAACCGTATTCTTAAAACCCTCTAATTTCCTAAACCCAAATTAGAAAAAGATTTGTTTCTACGAATACCCGTGAAATGCGGCTTGTGGAAGATCCTAACCCAATCAACAGTGTTTTTTCCTTCGTCCCAGGGTTTTTCAACTGCCCCGTAGGACTGGGAATTTTATTTTTTAAAAAACTATATACAAGTGTGTTCTGCGGCAAAATGAGATTTTCCGAACCATAAAACTATTCAAAAAATTCACGGGTGAGAATTGCGTTTTTTGCAGCAAGAAACAGGAACTTTTCTGAAAATTTTTGTATCCAAAATTTAAGTACAAGGTGGGTCTTTGAACAAAAAAAGGCTGCACCAAAAAATAAATCGCTATTAAAAAATTTACGGATAAGAAAAGGGGTTTTTTCACCAATGAAATCCCCCAGTTTCGAAAAAATTTTTGTATCCAATTTAGTACAAGGGACTCTTGAACAAAACGGGGCCCCCCAAAAGGGAAAAAAGCTTTTAAAAGTTTTAGGGGTAAAAAAGGGGTATCCAAATTTAAATACAAGGGAGCTCTTTGAAAAAAAAATGGGAGGCACAAAAAAAAAGGTACAATTTTATCTCAGGTTCGAGGGGTGCAGTCCAAAAAAGGGAAAAAAAAACCATTTCAATGCAGGGGAAAGCAGAGTCTGGGCTGACAAATACCCCTCCTTTCCAAAGCCAGCCTGTTGCTTGTCTGTCCCCGTCTCTCTGTCAGCCCCCCCCCCCCCGGGTTGTACAGCGCTAATCTCTTTAAAAATCTCTGTCTAACAAAAAAAATTCTCTAATCTACCCTTTTTTCAATGTTCCGCTAAAAGCAAGTTGTTTATGAATAAAGAGAAGAACGTGTCTTGACTGAGCTTTTTGAAAAGGACTTTGCAACGTCTTGCTCAGTGAGAACACTGAAACATGATATGAACAGGAAATTCTGCTCTATGCAAAACGAGTCAGTTTTTTCCAGCCATGACAACCAACACATCACACATGATGTGCAACCCCGCTCACTCCTCTATGCTTAAGTGATTGCTGGCCCCCAAAATGACGGGAAATGCCGAAAATACGTGATAGAATAGATTTTTTGCAGATTGTCACCTAAAATATCGCGTGATCGGAATTTTCCGATCAGCCTAAAAATCGTGCTGATATCAACTTTGTCAATTATAATCGCTCATCCCTAGTCTGTATGAATAAAGATAAGAACTTTGTCTCTGGGGGGCGTGGCCTAACCGGGAATGTGAGCGGACGTCCCTGGTGAGAGCTCCGGCACCGGACCTCCAGAAAAGCGGCCCAACTAAGCCCAAGTAGACCTCTGACCTTCTCCTGAGCCCCCTCCTCGGCACCTACTATGGGAGAGGATAATTTTGAGACCCGCCGGGCGCTGCTACGTGCGGAGGCCACGGCGCTTTCCCGCCAGGCTTAATGGGGCTGTGTGCGGCCCTTAATACCTCGCTGATCACAGTCGCGGCGGCTCTGACAGGCAGCGACACCCTCAACTGCAGCTGCAGCTCCGGGACCCGAGAGACCAGCCTGAGAGGACTGCGGGAAACAGCTCACGGTGCTCAGGGCAGGTACGGGCGCGCGGCGCCATTTTATATGGTCCCTATCTAGTCTCTGGCCTGCCTAATAACGGGGAGAAGCTCTCAGCGACTCTGCACCATCTACCCCCCGGCGTATAAACACCCTGCATGTACGGTGATTGAGGCCGGCCACCTCACATCACGAGAGACACGGCTGCATACCACCTCCATCTTGGGCCCAGCAGCCTTCAGCGCCATCTTTTGTGCCTCCGCAGCTGCCTGCTGTGTGTGACACGGTCTCTGCCTATATATGTAAGGAGACAAGGACAGGTCTTAGTGGCCCCCCTCCATATGTAAATCTCTCTGACCACCGAGAAAAATCTTAACTGCCTGATTAACGTGTCCGAGTGGGAGTTGCAGGACATCTAGTCTACTGCTCTGCTAGGCCCCTATATTTGCCCTTAAAGGACTGCCTATCCATACAAAGGACTGACGGCCTAGCTTGCCCTTGCCTGTAGAGATCTGCATTCCCCACAATGTACAGTTCCTGGAAAGCCTTTTTCTTTCAGTGGCTAAGCGACTGATTAGGGAGGAAAGAAGAACAAGTTCTACTGTGTCTCATCACTTGTCCCACTACAGCCTTTGGGATCTCGCCTTTACAGTTGCTTCAGTGGTCCTCTATCTTTACTATCCATTGGCATTATGGGGGGCACTTCTCAGAAAAACCAAAGCAACAAGCCGACTAAGCTTCCTGAATACTTCTCCTCGTCACAAGCCAGGCGGGAACTTAGATTTCCTCCTCCTTCATCCCTACTCCGTCCTCCAGAGTGGAATCTGTGGACCTCGAGCACCAAAGTCTACCGGATTCTCAACCTCTTACAGTAGCCTCTCTCCAACACCTCTTCTCCTCCTTTAGATCTTCACTGCAGTCTGATATCAAGCAGATGATGGACGATCTGAGACAAGACTTCCACTCTCTGGCCTCCCGTACAGATCATATAGACCACAAGATGGCTAAGTTTGCAAAATGCCATAACAGCCTGATAGATGCCAACAACAACTTAGAGGTGGAAGTGCCTCGCCTAGCATATAAAGTTCTCGACCTGGAGGACAGGTCGAGGCTTAAGAATGTGAGAATCCGAGGAATCCCTGAAAGTGTCACTCCGGACCAACTACATGCCTTTCTCACCAATCTGATGGCTTCTGTCTTGCCAAATGCCTCCACGCTTGACCTCACTATAGACAGAATTCACAGGCTTCCAAAACCCAAGAATCTACCTCCACAAGTTCCCAGAGATACCATCGCCAGACTCCACTTTTATAACACGAAAGAGGAGCTCCTTCGAGCCCTACGTAGGACTCGCTCCCTGACCGCTTCCAGGCTTTCTCCATTTTACCAGACCTATCTGCTGCAACGATGCTCAGACGACGAGAGTTTCAAACCTATGCCAGAATCCTTTATGAGAAGGAAATTCAGTACCGCTAGGGATTCCCAGTGAAGTTAATTATAACAAGAGATGGCTCACAGTTCATTTGCAATTCTCCAAGTGAGGCCTGCCTAATCCTTCGAAACTGGAACTTACTCTCCCCATCAGATGCTAGCCCGATCAGGAAGAAACAATTTAGACCGGAACTGATCACCCCCCTATGGTCAGACAAGAGGACACGCACAAGGTCCAGGTCTAGACCCCCGGAGTGATTATGGTCTTCATATCTATGCCCTGCTGGAGTGGCTTCTCTAGCTCTTATTGGAGTCATCTTGCTCCGCTATCACCTATTGTGATTTTTCTTCCTTTAGGTTGTAGGCAATGACTTGCCCCACTCTAGATTCCCGATTTGTGGAATCCCTTCTTCTCAGTTCTAATTCTGTTATGCTGTTGATTGTTTCTGTTGATTTGTTTAGATATGGGTTAACTTGCCCTAGCCTGATTGCCACTAACGAAATTTTATTTACAGGCATGCCGAAAAGGAGTAGGAACACTTTCCTACCCCTAAACTGTATGCTTAATCTGACTCAATGGTGGTGAAAATTATGTCACTAAATGCTAATGGGTTAAATTCCCCATTTAAGAGGTCTTTGTTTTGGAAGGAGGTTTCTCGGTCCCACGCAGAGGTGGTTTATGTCCAGGAGACACATTTATGCAAGAAAGATTCCTTTAGATTGCAGAATAGAAATTTTTTCTCGAGCTTACCATTCTTCTCTAAATGTAAAAAAAGCTGGGGTGTCCTTTTTCATCAAAAACTCTGTGTCTTTTTCACTCTCGGATTGTGTGGTTGATGAAAATGGATGGTTCATAATCTTACTTTGTACTCTAAATGCTGCTCCCTTCACGCTAGTTGGAATCTATGCACCAAATCAGCATCAGATTCCTATCTTAGGAAGGTATTCGCTAAAATCAGAAGAGAAGCCAGAGGTAAACTAATAATCTGCGGGGATTTTAATTCAGTGATAGATAGGGCAGCCGATAGATCTGGTAACTGTTCCAAATCTTCTCCAGAGTTAAACAACCTGATCATGGAAGAGAACTTACATGATCCTTGGAGATATGCTCATGCCTCTGAGAAAGATTTTACCTTCTACTCTGCAGCGAGAGATTCACATTCTAGAATAGATTTCTTTTTGGTAAATAGGGTAGCGTTACTGTCAGTATCTAACTCTGAAATCAGGTTTAAGACTTGGTTGGATCACGCTCCCATCTATCTAACCCTAAACACAGGCCATTCCCCTTCTTTCCACTCCCCTTGGCGACTGAATAACTTCTTACTTAAACCCGAATTAAACACTAAGGAGGTCACTAAAGCTCTTACGGACTATTTTGAATTAAATGCCCTACAGCTCCCTCTGAAGAAACTTTGTGGTGTGCACATAAGGTATACCTTAGAGGAGTTTGTATGAAAATAGCAGCTAGGGAGAAGCGTAATAGAGAATCACTTCTCCACAACACCTTAGACGAGATCAAAAAAATTAGAATCACAATTTAAAACAACCTCCTCGAAGCCCCTCAAAGATAAACTAAAGACGCTTAAAGCTAAACATTCGGCTTTAGAATTGCAGCAGTACGAATTCCACTTGAACAAACTTCGTTGGAATTTTTACCTCCAAGGCGACCGACCTAGCAAAATCCTGGCAAGGAGGGTTAAAATACTACAGGCTAAAACGCATATCCCTTATATAACCTCCTCTTCCTCCGGCCGACTTTTAAACCCTCAACAAATTTCTAATGCCTTTGTGAAATACTACGGCTCTTTATACAATCTGCAATCAGATGCAAGTACTCCACCGGTTTCATGTGAAGCCATAGATAAATTTCTAAATGAAGTTGCTCTTCCGTCCTTGACACAAGATCACTTAAAGATATTAAACAAGCCCATTACACTTCAGGAAGTACAACAGACTATCTCCCAATTAAAATGTAATAAATCCCCGGGTCCGGACGGCTTCACTAACGAGTACTATAAACTACTTTCTCATATCCTTTCCCCTCACTTATCCCGATTATTTAATGTAATAGCTGCTAAAGGAGTTCCTCCAGTGGAAATGTTATGTGCTCACATCTCAACTATTCATATAATAGGTAAACCAAAAGACTTAGTTACAAATTATAGGCCCATCTCCCTATTAAATTCTGATATTAAAATATTCTCTAAAATTTTGGCCAACAGACTTAATGAATTTCTTCCCTATCTAATCAACGAAGACCAAGTAGGGTTTGTTAAAGGTAGACAAACAAGGGACGGCATAAGAAGGGTTCTAAATGTTATGCAAGTAGCTCGCACACAGAAAACTTCTTTTTCTCTCTTCTCCTTAGATGGAGAAAAAGCTTTCGATAGAATAAATTGGAGTTATATGAAGTGCGTCCTGCAGAAATTTGGCTTTCAGGGCATGATACTTTCGGCCATTACCTCCCTATATACATTTCCTTCTGCCAGGATTTTCGGGGTTTCTTTCAGATAAATTTGACATATCGAATGGTACGAGACAAGGCTGCCCACTATCTCCCTTGATTTATGACCTATGTGCGGAACCCCTGGCAGAACATATTAGGAAATCAGCGGATATCGTGGGTGTGATGATCCATGGATGGGTGCACAAAGTGAACCTGTACGCGGATGACATACTAGTTATAATGCAGAATCCAGAAACCCCTGTGCCAGCACTGCTTACCCTGCTAGACTGCTAGACCGGTACGCTCAACTTTCTTATTACAAACTAAACATTTCCAAGTCAATATTCCTCCCGCTTAACTGTCCTCCTTAATTGAAACAGCAGCTTTCTCAGCTAGATTTTATATGGGCCTCCTCATACATTTCCTATCTGGGGGTCAAAATTTACCCGGATATAGAAACTACAATAGAGGAGAACTTAGTAGGACTAAGTAAAACATTCTCAGAAGATATTGCCAGACTCAACGAATTCCAATTATCATGGTTGGCACACATTAATGTTACAAAAATGTTATTGCCACCCAAATTTCTATATATATATCCAGATCACTGCCATTCCTATTCCCCAAGGAACTCCTGACCAAGTTGCAGAATCAACTCCTCCATTTTATTTGGAACATGAAGAAACCTAGGGTTCATAGGCAACGCCTATTTAGAAGGGCTGACAAGGGGGGCTTATCTGTCCCGAATCTTTTTCAGTATAATGTGGCCTCGGTGTTAGAACCGCTCTGCATGTATTGGTGCTCCTCTGTAGCCCCACATAGGCGGTCGCGTGAAAACTCTACCATCCCAAAAGGTACTTTTAGGGATTATCTATTAGCAATGCTGTTCGGTTGGTAACCACCTGAACTGTGTTTACCTATCAGGTCTCATGCGGCGAACGCATGGCGAAAGCATATAGTCCTGACACGAAAGGTCCACATCTCCAGAACCAAGTGCCCGCTCTCCATACTATATTGCTTAGCCCCTGAGGTACCAATCCATCTCTGGATAGACTTAGGAATTCACACACTGGGGGAACTTATGCATAACCATCACCTCCGCTCCTTTGAATACCTATGTAATCGCTTTCCAATTCCTCGTAGTCAATTTTATCTATACCTCCAAATTAGACATGCAATTCAAGCGATGGCCGGAAAACAAATGCCCTTCTTCCCCCTTCTATAGGCTGTTGTGGATTAGTTCCTCAACTAAGGTCTCTCAGCAGCATATCAAACCCTTCTGGATTGCGGGTCCTCTGATAAGCCAGATTATGAGGTCCGCTGGGAGAATTCTCTGGGACAGACCTTCCCTCCGGAATGCTGGTCTCAAGCCACAAATATTATAAGGAAACATTCAAGTTATGCCAATCATTTAGAGTTAGGTAGAAAGATAACTTTGATATGGTACTTAAAGCCAACACGAATTGCTCACTCGACCCCGGGGGGGGCAAGTAGGCTCCTTGCTGCATATGTGGTGGAGTTGTCCGGTAGTGCAACCTTTATGGGGCAGAGTAGAAAAGCTATTGCAGCATATTCTTAAGGTAGAACTTACCCTTTCTCCTGCAATGGCGCTGTCACGTCAAGGGAGGTGCAGTGAGCCCTAACTGGAACCCAGCCCACTGTCCCTGCCTACTTGATGTGCTGCCCTAGGCGGCAGATGGCAATTGGGCGACGGTCCCTGTGCTGATAAAGTGCTGGGGCCATCAGAAAGAAGAATAGTCAAACAGTCCAGGTCAATATCAAATAGGAACGCCAAAGCCACAAATCAGAACCAGAGGAATAAACGTAAACAAGCCGAGGTCAAAAGCCAAACGGAAGCAAAGCACAAAATCAGGAGACAAGCCGGAGTCAGGAGAACAAGCCGAGGTCAGGTATACTGGTTAGCAAAACAACAAAACAACGAACAAGAAACACAAGGTAGCCATGAAAATCACAGGCGCAGCAGTCAGCTTTCAGGGAGTTTAAATGGGATTCCTGGATACCGCCCCTGCAGCTGATTGGAGCGGCCTCCAGGTCCTCCCATTGGCTGGTGCACTCGCCCCTGTCAGGAGTGGCTGGGCGTCTGTCACTCACAGAGCTGTCAGCAGCAAGTGTATCAGGGAGGGAGCGCACATCAGCTGTTGCAGCCTGTCTGCAGTCTGAGCACAGCTTAGCCCTGACAGTACCCCCCCTTTTAGGAGGGGCCACTGGACCCTTCACTGGTCTGGGTTCTAACTCCCCATTTATGCGAACTGGAGAAGGAGGCCTAGAGGGCGGAGTCACAGGCTGAATATACCTCTTACGAAGTGCACGACGGGAAACGTTATGTATACAGAGAGAAGAGGGTAATTTCAGCCAATAAGCCACTGGGTTAACCACCTCCTGAACCACATATGGATGTTCAGGTACAGGTGGAGGGCATAGTTCACCAGGAGGACGAGTTCTGGGAACCTTAGCCCGAGCATCGACTTCACAAGATGCCGCATAGGCTTCAATGCTGGCACCACCGCTTCCAGATAGAACATTAGCCTGCACATCAGTATTGCCCAGCATGGTAAGGAGACATCTGTCAACACACCGTTGTCCCCACCTGACTAATTTCCCTGAATTCCAGTCAAACACTGGATTATGTTTCTGAAGCCAGGGCAGCCCCAACACCACATCAGCGGGCAGCCCCTCCATGACGAATAGAATACACTTTTCAATATGTATGGATCCGACCACCATCTCCAGCTCAGGGGTACAATATTGGATTGCGCCCCGAGCTAGTGGAGTGGAGTCAATAGCCACTACCCGCAGCGAGTCAGATAGCGGTCTACAAGGTAGGCCCAGACGTTTGGCGAAAGACGCATCAACAAAATTAGAAGCTGATCCAGAATCCACAAATGCACTCCCAGAACCGGACAGCGACAAGTATGAAATCTTAACTGGTAGCAGCAACTTATTAGATACAATAGGAAATACCTGCTCGCCTAGGTGATCCTCCTGCTGACCACCTAGGTGTTGGAGTTTTCCCGACCTGGTCTTCCGTTTGGAGCATTCCCGAATTCTGTGTCCGTCTTCTCCACAGTATAAGCACAACCCCTGGATGCGACGAGTAGTCCTACGGTCACTAGCCGCAGTGACAGAAAAACCCCCTACTTGCATGGGCTCCTCTGGGTTTACGTCGGAAACAACGGGTTTAGGGGTGACCATGGTGTGGACCACCGGGGGGGAACCTTTTCTTGCCGTCTCTCCCTAAAACGTCTGTCCAGATGAACGGCCAGTGCCATGGCCTCATCTAAAGTACCAGGGGTAGGGTAAGCCACCAATAAATCCTTCACATGGTCAGCTAACCCTAATCTAAACTGGCATCTGAGAGCAGCGTCGTTCCAACCAGACGGAACGCAACAGCGACGAAATTCGGAGCAAAATTCCTCCACAGTCTTCTCACCCTGCCTCAAGGTGGTCAGCTGAGCCTGAGCAACAGCTTCCCTATCTGGGTCATTAAAGAGTACCCCTAAAGCGGCAAAGAACCTGTCCACAGAAGACAGTTCAGGTGAGTCATGCGGTAACGAAAATGCCCACTCCTGGGGGGGGACCCTGCAGTAAGGACATAACAATTCCCACCCTTTGTTCCTCATTCCCTGAGGTAAGTGGGCGGAGCCTAAAATACAGGCGACAACCCTCTCTAAATGCCACAAAGGCCCTCTTGTTACCTGCAAACCTGTCAGGCAACTGGATAGGGGGTTCCACAGGAGGGGAAGGTAATGCAGGGACCCTCTGACTTGGGGTAGCCTTCTGTTGTTCTACCCTCAGCGCCAGATCCTGGACTAGCTGGGTTAGACCCTGCATCTGCTCTACCAGAGCTGTCATGGGGTCCATAGTGAGGGTAGAGCAGTAACGGTTTAGGCCTGTGATAATGTCACGTCAAGGGAGGTGCAGTGATCCCTAACTGGAACCCAGCCCAATGTCCCTGCCTACTTGACGTGCTGCCCTAGGCGCCAGACGGCAACTGGGCGACAGTCCCTGCGCTGATAAAGTGCTGGGGCCGTCAGAAGGAAGAATAGTCAAACAGTCCAGGTCAATATCAAATAGGAACGCCAAAGCCACAAATCAGAACCAGAGGAATAAACGTAAACAAGCCGAGGTCAAAAGCCAAACGGAAGCAAAGCACAAAATCAGGAGACAAGCCGGAGTCAGGAGAACAAGCCGAGGTCAGGTATACTGGTTAGCAAAACAACAAAACAAAGAACAAGAAACACAAGGTAGCCAGGAATATCACAGGCGCAGCAGTCAGCTTTCAGGGAGTTTAAATGGGATTCCTGGATACCGCCCCTGCAGCTGATTGGAGTGGCCTCCGGTCCTCCCATTGGCTGTGCACTCGCCCCTGTCAGGGGTGGCTGGGCGTCTGTCACTCACAGAGCTGTCAGCAGCAAGTGTATCAGGGAGGGAGCGCACATCAGCTGTTGCAGCCTGTCTGCAGTCTGAGCACAGCTTAGCCCTGACAGGCGTTATTAGATTTATCTTATCATACGCTGCCACCAGACTGTCATATAACTCTAGCACATGTTTTGATTGCTGCCCGTTTCACGATAGCTGCTGCCTGGAAATCCTCCTCTACCCCTTCCCTTTCAGGGGTCTTAGTTAGAATAAATAACCAATATCAAGCCGAAACCAGCCTATTGGTCCCCCCCTCATAAGGTAACCAAAGTAAGAGACCGGTGGTCCCTCTGGACGGATTCTATCTACTATGTGCAATGATCCTCGGCACTAGACCTACTGGGCTAATGGAGCAAGAGAAAAAAAAAAAAAAAATTCGGTATTCATAGTCATTGTTAATATCTAAACAAGCTCCTACTCTGATTTTACACCTTATTTGACCTTAGCATTGGTTGTTATGCTTTTGTATTGCATAAAAATTGATACGCCCTTTAATTCTTAATATATGCCTGTAACATGATTCTTTCTGTGTTAGTAATACGGCTTTCGTAAGCTTGTGGTTTCCCTTCTATGTTTCTTTCTCTGTTGTCTTGTTATATACACTTGATTTCAGGAAATTGTAGAATGTTTGGATTTTATCATACGTGCATGGCATTTATTGTAAGCATTTCAATAAACCTTTGTTGCTGGAAAAAGAACTGTGTCTCTGAGCTGAGCTGTATTGAGAGACACGCAGCAGATGTCTTGCTCTAATGTTAGACACTGAAAGACTGATGCTGAACAGGAAACGCTGATCTAGGCAAAACGATGTCATGTGATTTTTCCAGCCAATGACAACAATACAAATCACAGTCATGACGTTGCACACCCAGCTCACCCTACTCTTTGCTCTAAGCTGATTTGCTGGCCGCCAAAATGACAAGAAACGCTGACAATGGTGCGACAGTAATAGATTATCTGTAAGATTATCAACTAAAATATCGCGTGATCGGAAATTTCCGATCAGCCTAAAAGTCGTGCTGATTTCAACTTTGTAGATTATAATCGCTCATCCCTAGTCATCATCATTATTTTTCTTGGTATAAATCCTGTAATAAATCACAATGCAAAATAGCATTTCAACATTGAGTCCGCATAAAATCACATAGTAATACACACAGGAAAATTATAGGTACAAGGGGTTAAACTCCTGTATACTACAATACTACATAAATATATATTATAGTGTATATATATATATTGTAGAAGGGCCAATAAAGAAGTTATAAGCCAATTTATAAAGTATTGCTGACAAATTTCCTGAGAGATAAAATAAAATGACTCTTTGCACAAAGTTTAGAGTCATGAAAAATATAATGGGTTTTGAAATAAGGTATATAAATAATATTTCAACACTAGAACAGAAAGTGACATTTTCATTTGTACTATATATAAAATATTGAAAAGTTTTCGTTTTAAATTTTGGTACAACTTTGGGAGGAAAGTAATTGTTATAACTTAGGAGGCCTAAATTAAAAATAGTTTGCAGTGTATGTAAATGGTAAATATTACCATTTTCCAAATATTAATTAAATTTATTGATTACAGAAGCCCAGAATATTCACATTTTATAAGGCTTCATCTGCAGTAATATGGTTGTAATTTACTAAATAAATATATACAGAAATAAGTGATGTTATATGGATCAGCGATGGAAGATGCAGTTCTGCAAACTACTTAATATGGCGCAGAGAGGGGACATCCACTTAAAGAGGTGCTTGAGTATAACATTTATGAACTGAGTGGTAAAGGTCTTTGACTAACATTCAACACTTTAAAACTATGTAACTATGTAGTGTTCTATACTGGCACTGTGCTAGAGCTATGCCAAGACTAACATGGCTGCAGTGGGTATAAACTTTGGGGATCACAACGCCAACAAGCTCTAGTGAGCATGTCAAGTGAACATTATCAAATTCAATGAGTATTGATGTGAAGGAGTACCAAGGTTTAACTGTAGATCATGAGAAAAATCTCTGAAATGATACATTTAAACAGATTTATTAAGCCATCCTAAAGCCAGCCCTTGTATAAACAAATTAACCTTAATTTTGATAATCTATTGATTATATTCCACACAATCCTTTAATTCCTTTTTGCTGCCCACCTTTAAACTTCTTCAAGCTCTGATATGTCTTTTATGTGCTCTGCTAGGCAAAACTGTACATAATATTCTATGTGATTTCTATAGTGGTATAAATATGTTCTCGTTGTTATGGGAAACATCTGGTTATAGATCCACTATGCTATTGACCAGACTTGCTCCGAGGTGGCGTAACTAAGCGGCCATCGGGTGCTTCACAGAACCTCTGATGGTGCAGTTGGCTTAACCCCGATAGCCGCCAGGTGCGACCTCCAGCAGAGGCAGCTGAACAACGTGCTAGAAGCACCAATGCAAGGCACCACAGGCAGAAATAAGATAAGGGTCAGTGTAGACAGAACAGGTACAGGAGACATGTCAGGTATCATAAAGAGAAGTACTAAAAAAAGCAAGATGCTGGGCTAGGTACAGGAAAAGAAAAGCAAGACATAGGCTTGTATAAATAAGGAACAGAACTAGATACAAAGTAAGGCTAGATAAAGGACAGAGTTAGATAGAGAGGAGCTAAGGCAGGGAACAAATGGAGGCCAAGAACAAGATAGACAGACAGGACGAAATACAAACAACTCAGACATGAACATAGCAAAGACTAATACAGGACATAATAAAGACAAGGCTGACATGAACATGGAAAAGACGGAATACTGACAAGGCTGACATGAACATGGAACAGACACATGCAGGGCGGAATTCAAACAAGACTGATGTCAGGACTGTGCTACTGGTCCCTTAAAGATTTTGTTGCAGCCTCAGCCAGGATGCAGCTTGGTGGTTAATGGGTTAAGCACTTGAGCCACTTCCTGGCTGGGGTGGGGGTTTTAAACTCCTTTCTGTCTGCCAGTCTCTGCTGATGTCTGTTTTGCTCTGCTGTGTTGTTTTGCTGGTTCTTGGATTTTGGCTATTCTTTATGGTTACTCTCCCGCTCTGTCCTTTTGTACCTTGATTTCTCCAGGTTTGACCTTGGCCCGTACGACTACTCTTTGTTTATCTGTGGTTTATGTTCCTTTTTTGTAGTACGTTTTGTCTTCTGTCTGCCACATGTTTTACTAGGTACAGCTCAGGAAAAGGTTTGAGTACCCTTTTTCGGGACGGTTGCAGGGTAAGCCAGGCGAGACTAGGGTGTCTCTTACAGAATCACCAGCTGATATGTCCCCTTAGACTATGGAACCAATGAAGGCATTAGTGGACCAGATGCATGGCCTGATGCAACTGTTTCAGGATCTGGCTCAAATGGTTAAGTTGCAGGAGCCTATGTTCTCCCGGGGGGGAGCGGGGTGTCGTGTCTGTATACCCCTCTGTTGCAGGTTGTATTTCCGGCTTAGGCCCCATTCATCTGAATCTGAGGAGCAACATGTGGGGTTCATCATTTCTCTGCTTCAGGGAACTCTACAAGTTTGAGATTTCTCCTTAAATCTGGGCTCTCCTGAATTCTTGTCCATTGATTCATTTTTTTTCAGGTCTTGGGCCTCCTTATAACTGATGTTGCCAAGAATTTTGTCTCCGACAGGGGCAGCGACCAGTGGAAGGTTACTGCTCTGAGTTCAGATGCTGGTCGGGACCATCACAATGGAATAACCAGCACTTCAGTGTCTTTTTCGGCAAGGTGTGTCTGAGACACTCAAAGATCTGTTGATTGGTTACATGCACTACAAAAGACTGGAAGAGTGTATGCCCCTGGCTATTCAGCTTGACCGGTGCCTCTTCGAGTGCCAAATGGAAAAGCATGAAGGAACCTACTACCCCCTCCATATCCAACGAAGCGATGCAGCCTGAATCTATCATGTCTACAAGAGACCGCAAAGCCTTCAGAAAAAACAAGGGATCCTTTTTACTGCAGAGCAGCAGATCACTTTATCCGGAACTGCCCAGAGCGTCAAATTACGGAGAAACTCCAGCACCTGGGCGATTCAGGGAAAGGTCACCTAGGTGGTCAGATATTTCCCAGTATGTCTCAAAAAGTAATTTTGCCTGTCTGTGTTTTTTATAACCATCTCAATCTTTCTGGTAATTCGTTTATCAACTGCGGTTCTGCTGTGAATTTCCGTAACGCACCGTGGGAGAGCGACCTTAGGCGGTCGCATGGTGCTGCCACTAGGTGGCGTATGTCAGGATTCCTCCTAGAAATGTGCCACCAAGGGCCTCGTCTTGGTGGGGGAGCCAATGGTTTTCTGTCAGCAACACTATGCTGCTGACAGCTGTATGTAGTATGGCTTGCCCGGAACAGCTGCAGATGGGTGGGTGGCTGTTCCTACATTCCAGGTCCCCGGGTTCCAGCCCAGACAGTGGATAGGTCTCTGGAGACCTATTAAAGGCCTCCTACTCCAGGTGATGGGGGGCGTGGTCTGCTACCTAGAAGTGGAGCAGCGGAACAGCTAAGGTGAAAGCTCTGGCCCCCAGAGGCTTGAGGGAAGCCTGTACAGTACTGTGATTGCATGGGTGGTTCTGGATGTTAGGTCCAGACCCGTGAATAGAGAGGGACTGTGTGTATAGTCAGTGGCCAGACAGGCTAGGGTTTTGTTTTGCATCTTTGTTGTGTTTGTATTGCTGTACGTCTAACCTGTGCCTCAATAAAGCTGGCTGAGGCCAGGTTAAAGAGAATCACAGTGTTCTGAGGTTGATGTGCCAATTCCGATCTACCAAGGAATGTCGATCCAGGAGCTAAGGAACCCCCAGGATGTTCCAGGACAGCATCCAAATGTGAGTGAGTCATCACAGCACGTATTGCTAGTGTTTTGGGTATTCCATTGCTGTCTCTTGGGACCTCTGTTAATGTGGTTGCTATAGTTAGTACACCCCTCTGTCAAGGTACAATTAAGTTCTAAACTCCTTTGATTAATGTAAAAGTAGGGGCTTTGCATTCTGAGTTAATTTCCTTTTTTATCTTGATAACCTACCCTACCCTGTCTTCAAAGGATTCCCGAAAATATTGTTTCTGACAGAGGAGTACAATTTGTAGCTAAGTTTTGGAGAGCTTTTAGTACAAAACTTGGAATTCAGTTATTTTCAGACTCAATGGTTTAATCAGATTCTTGAACAGTACCTTAGGTGTTATTGTGCTGATAATCAGTCAGACTGGATTACTTATCTTTCCTTGGCAGAGTTCGCTATCAATAAACATCATCATGCCTCCATCAATATTTCGCCGTTTTTCTATAATTATGACTTCCATCCATGTTTTGGTTCTCTCTTTTCGTCCGCCTCTGATAACCCCAAGGTAGAGATTAAATCAGAAAAACTGTGCACAGTCTGGGCCCAGATTCAGTTGAATCTGAGGAAATCCCATATATAAAAGGAACACTGATAAGAGATGCACTGCAAGGCCTGGGTTTGCTGTAGGGGATAAAATATGAGATTTAAGGCTCCCTATTGTAAGTTGGCTCCCAAATATATTGGTACCTACTCTATTCTGCAGGTTATCAATCCAGTCACTTTTCGTCTTTGTTTCCCGCTGACTTTCCGCATCCTTAATGTCTTCCACAAATCGCTGCTCAGAAAGTCTGTACCTCCTATCTGTCCTCATAAGGAACCTCCTCCTCCAATCCAGGTAGAAGGGGATCTGAAGTTCGAAGTTGAGCATATAATGGATTCCCAATGAGTCAGAAATGCTCTGAAATATCTTTTTCATTGGAGTGTGTATGGACCAGAGTAGCGCACATGGGAGCCTGCCTCCTTGATCCATGCTGATCGTTTAGTGAAGGAATTTCATTAAAAATTCCCTCTGAAGTCTGGTCCAGGACCTAAAGGTCCAGTGGCCCCTTGAAAAAGGGGTATTGTCAGGACTGCACTACTTGGCCCCTTAAGGATTTTGTTACAGCCTCAACCAGTGTGCGGCTTGTTGCTTAATGGGTTAAGTACTTGAGCCAATTCCTGGCTGTGGCAGGGGTTTTAAACTGCTTCCTGTCTGCCAGCCTCTGCTGGTGATTGCTTTGTGTCTTAGCTGTCTGTTATGCTCTGCTGTGTTGTTTTGCTGGTTCTTGGATTTTGGCTATTCTTTCTGGCTACTCTCCTCTTTTGGTACCTCGCTTTCTTCAGGTTTGACCTCGGCCCATATGACTACTCTTTATTTGTTATCTCTGGTGTATTTTTCTTGTTTGTCGTATGTTTTGTCTACTGTCTGTTTGGCACACGTTTTACTAGGTACAACTCAGGAAAAGGTGCAAATGCAAAATCGCTCTTTTTCGGGGCGGTTGCCTTGCTTAGGCAGGGTAAGCCAGGGTGAGACTAGGGTGTCACTTACAGCTGACATGAACATGGAACAGGCAGATACAGGACGGAATACAAACAAGGCAAACATGCTCACAGAATAAGGAACAGAAAGGACACAGACAAACTTACATGAACCTAAGAAACCCAAGGTTCAAGTATGGAGTGTGAGGAGAAGCTGTCTAATAACCCCACAGGTAGAAGAGGATAAGCTGGGGGAGTTCAATCTAGCTGGAAACTGTTGGTTAAGTAGAAGCATGGTGCGACCGCGCCTCCCTAAAGCCAGTAGGAACTGAGACAGAAACACAGGATAGTGTTTGCAGCATGCCTAGAAAATGGGTAAAAAAACGCACAACAACCGCAGTAAGAAAATCGGCATATGCTGACATCCTCCTCTTTTTATACCCTGTGTCCTTGGCAGCTGCTGCTTGACACTGACTGCTATAGTTAAGTTTATTTGCAGCTAAGATTCCTAAGTCCTTTTCCATATTAGTTTTAACCAGAGTTTTTCTATTAAATATGTATTTATAGCATGGATTTTACCTTCCTTTGTATAACTGCCACTTCTCCGCCCCAGTTGCCGGCTGCTTCCCATACTCAACGGATGTCTCGTCCCTTACTCCTGATCCCCAGCCCGGACCAATTCTCCCATTTCACTTTGGATACATTGCTTACATAGGTGCTCCTTTACTCCTATATTATTCCATATATCCATACTACTTCACCTAATTTGATGTCCGGAAAAAGGCAACCCCCAAAGTTATTGTTACTCTTTTAAAACACTTTTTATTTAACATTTTGGGGTTTCCTTAAAATAGCGTTTGTAAAATCCAAATTTTTTTTTTGGGGTTTTTGTAAATTTAAAATTATTTTTGGGGGGGTTTTTTTACTCTTCGGCTTGTTGCCCCCCACCTAAAACCCTTTTCCTTTCCCCCTTATTTGGGTTTGGCCAATTTTTTAAAACCTTTTTTCCCAGTCAATTAATCCCCTTTTTTAAAATTCTTTACCTTTTTTTCCCCAAAGTGAAAATTTGCCTCCCCCGCTCCCCCCTCTTTTTCCCCACACTGGCCCCTTTGGGGCCGGGTTTGCTTTTCCCCCCCCATTTCCCTCCTCCCTCCACTGTGTTTTTTTTTATTTTTCCAAAATTTTTTTTTTCTGTTTTTTTCCCTGAAATAAACCTTTATTTAAAAATGGCCCCATCTTTTTTGATCAAAAAAAAGGGGCCCACCCTGGTCCCCTTTATCAACCTTTTTTTTTCACTTCCTTTACTTTCCACCCCCGATTTTATTTTACACCAACCTTTTTGGGGCCAGTTAAAATTTAAAAGGAATTTCCATTTGCCCGGGCCCAAATTTTTTTAAAAATTAAAATTTTTTAAAATTTTTTTTTTGGGAAAAAACCGGGTTTTTATGAAAGTTAAGGGCAAATTTTATGTGGTTTTTAAAAAAACCCCCTTGGGTTTAGAAACGGCTAAAACCGTTTTTCCACAGGGGGCCCCGCCTGCGCTCCTCCTAATGTTCTGGTTTAATCGGAAATTTTTAAAAACGAAGATTTGCGAAAATTTCAATAAAAAGGGAAATTTTTTTTAAATTGATTTTCTATAATAAATGCATCCTCGCTATTTTCACTTATATACATCTGTTTCAAGAACAATTTGACTGTGAGACGGGAAGGAGAAACCGTTAAATAACAGGCAAAACTGTTAGCGCTCATAAGAGACTTTTGTCTTCACTATAATCCTGTTACCCTAGGTTATTGCTTAAAGGGGTTTTGCCACAAAGGTTCTTTTCCCCTTATCTGGTCAGGGAAAATATAAACAAATCATGAACACTACAAAGGGGGAAAGGGGGCTTACAGTGGGAGCCCCGAGGGAGAATTAAGGGATGTCGCATTTTTTCAAAAAATAATAACAAAAAACCAGTGGTTGGGCTAACGCCTAAAGCCCCATACACTGCACTTTCTGCCAGTCCCTTGGAAGCTCATTTTTGTTTCCCTTTCATCGATAAAAGTAGCAATCAAGGCAAACCAAAACAGTCCCGCCCTGTCAGCTGGACTGGTCTGTCTAATGAAAACTTTTTTAAATAAGGGTTTAAAAAAGCGTAGCTCTACAGCCTTCATTTTTGTAATCACATATTTTAAAAAAAGTGATTAAATACTTGGAGGATCCCACGTCAACATTACATTGTGGTAAAACCCCTTTAATTTCAACTTACTTTGCCCATCTGTCTACAAGGTTTCGTATTCCCTTATTAAAAATGTTTTAGCCTGGCCCCGGATGAAACCCTTGTCCTCACTCTATCAATGTGAAACTTCATCCTTTTGGGGAAATTTTCTTTAGGAGAGCCAACAGGTGTCCTATGGGACAAGATCAGAACTACAGGGAGGTGGCTATAACACTTCAAAATAAAGTTTTTAAGTGTCAACGTTATGAGCAGTGGTGTGTAGATGTGCATTGTTATGCAACACCACAATACCCTTGAATAGCAGTACTATTCTTCTTCAAGGCTGACACTTTCACCATACTCTATACAATGTCTTTGATAAATAGCAGCATAATTTGTTACCCTCAGACCACCAGAAAACGAATTATTGCATGCTGCTCTTCCTTGATGTAAATCAGAAGTGGGGAGGACATTTTTTCTTCCACTGTAGTCACAAATGAACTAAAGTAAAATGTTCAAACCTACACAGCAGTGACGGGAAAGACATCGACCTAGTACAAAAAGTGTTGATAAGACAGTGTGGTCAACAGAAATTTTAATATTACAAGAGTGCAGATAATTTTGACTCACATTGGTGTTTTTTTTTATTAAATATCTATCTCCTGTAATAGATATAACTTTATCAATCTGTTAGCACTCACCCAGGTTAACAGACTATTAGTGCAGACTAGAGCATTAGGAATAAACGTCACGTGAGTAAAACCACGCAAGAACCCGCATATAACAAAGGGGTAATTTATTCAATAAAAATACGAACTACACGTTATGTGCTAGTGGCACTTCACCAGGTTCATACATCTCTTAAACTCCTTTTCACTTACATATTTATGTAATCATCACATCACTGCTATTTGTTCCACCCCATAAAGGAGACTAACATGGTTCTATAAAATCCAGATAGTTTTTCAAAACAAGCATAAAATATACCAATTTACAGTGTTATTTAAAAGAAGAGAACTATACTTTTTCTATTATCATATCTGAATATGTTATGATGAGACAAAATTATTAAGAATTTTTGTTTTTTACAACACATATTGTTGCACAGGGAAAATCAATTTAAAAGCAAACTACCTAAGATGGGCTCTTATAAATTATTTAAAAAATTTCATCAAAAAATTAAAAAAATTTTAAGAGGGGGAAGAGAAAAAATTTACAAAAAAATTATTTTAAAAAAATTATACAAATGAAAGATTTAACCTTTTCCTCTTTTCCTTAATTTTTATCACCTCAAAAAATATACATTTTTTTTTTAAATTAGTAAAAATGTTAGTAGAAAATAGGAAAAAGAAAAAAATTGAAAAGTAAAAAAAGGTATTTTTTTCACTTTTCTTTCTCCGTCCTTCCTTCCCTCTTCACTCCTTCCCCAATTTTTATAAACCATCCCTAATTAGTTCTATCACCTCATTGAGGTCCCAGTGTGCATTTTGTAAATCCAGAACATTTCTCTTTTACTGAGTGGATGTTTGGGGGAATAAAATCTATAGGCATCACCTTAACTACCATGTGGTTTATAAAAATGTTTTTGTCGGGCCCCCAAATTTTACTTTCCAAATTTGCTGCTTCCTAAAAAGTTAGTAGGAAAATCTCACTCTGAAAAAACAAAGGAGGATTGACCATTATTTTATTATGTTCTGCAATGTTATCCACAGACAGTCAATTATAGCAGTCCAATAGCCTGTGGAAGTAATGAATTTGAGAGGGGCAATTTGTTCTAACAAGTGGAATTCGTTTAAAATTTTCAGGAAAATTGGGTTCTAACGAATCAAATTTTGGGTATTTGGGGGTGAAGTTTGCTTTTGATGATAAAATGGGCTGCGGCACATGCGTTCTTTGGGGCAAAGCATCGGAGAAGAAGGGCATAGCCTGCATGCATGTGAGAGATGAACCATAGAAAAACCGGCGGGATCTGTGACATCCCGCATAAAAAGTCCAGGCGCACGTGGGAGTCCACTCCTCTCACTGTTGATCAGGAAAGTGCTCCCGGGGCTGATTGTGAAAGCGATAGTTCTTATGAAGAACTATTTTAACGCGATTTTTGGGGGTGCCAGCTTGTCTCAAGCTGCTTCTTTAATTTTCTATTTCTGATTTTTTGGGGTAGGATCTGAAGTCCATGTGCTCCACTGCAGTTTGCATATACATTTTAAAATGCTTCTGCACACAGCACATGAATATCCAAGGGGGATCTAAGCAGTTCCTTTGTATTCATTTAAAGAAACAGCTTTTTTTACAATACAAATACAACTTTTTTTTGTGCTCAACTTTTTTGCGAAATTTTCATCCAGGGGTTTAAATTTAACGTTGTTTTCTGCTGGGTGACTCCAAAAACGCTTTTTAACCGCCAAAAAATAAAATTTTTTCCTGTAGCCAATCACAATGAGGTTTAAATAAAATTTTTTTTTGTTTTACGAAAAACATGCCATTGTAACACGCTACAAAAGCTCGAATTATGGTTGCTCAATTTTTGCCGCAATTTAATCCGGGGGTTAAATTTAAAACTTGTTTTCTGCTGTGGGACTCCAAAAAACCCGTTTTTTCCCCGCCAAAAAAATACAATTTCCTGTAGCCAAATTCACAAGTGAAGTAATTACAATTTTTTCTCTTTGTTGTGTCGTAGAAAACATCCCTTTAACACGCTACAAACCCATAATTAGGTTGCTCAATTGTTTCCGAAATTTACATACATGGGTTAATTAATCTTTTTTTTTCTGCTGTGGTGAAAAAAAATAAACCGTCTTTTTCACCGGCCAAAAATTACAATTTTCCTGTAGCATAATTCACAAGGAATTTAATTAAAACTTTTTTCTCTTGTTGTGTATCGTAAAAAACACCCCTTTGAAACAAGCTACAAAGCTCGTATTTGGGGTTGCAAATTGTTTGGTGCAATTTACATTCAGGGGGTTTAAATTAAGCTTTTTTTTCTGTGGGTGACAAAAATAAACCGTCTTTTTCACCCCCAAAAATTACAATTTTCCCTGAGCATAATTTCACAAGCGGGGGTTAATTACAATTTTTTTCTTTTTTGGTGTTTGGGAGAAAGCCCCCATTTAACCCCCTAACAAAAAAGCTCGTGTTTTTTTTTCTAAATTTCTTTTGCGAAATTTTACATCCAGGGGTTGTTTAAAGGTTTTGTTCTGCATTTTGTACTCAGTAAAAGAAACTTTTTTTTTCACCGCCAAGAAGAAATTCTGTACAAAATTTCATATCCAAAGGTTAATTAAAAGCTTTTTTGTGCTTTTATATTCAGAAATACACAGATTTTTTAAAGGGAAACATACAAGTCAATTTTTCCTCCCCATTGTGGAGCAAAATTTATACCAAGGGGTTCCCAAAGTTTTTACTGGGTTCTTTTGGGGAAGTCAAATACAGGGTGTGTATTTATCATATACAGATACTTCTAAAACAGTGTTGTACATTTTAGAACAAAATTGGTCAACAGAGGGGGTGGCAGTCTTCACCTCGAGTGGCAAGGCAAAACATTCCAGGCCCGGGCCCCGCACACAGGGGACATCGCGCAGGGTCACTCGGTGAGGCACAACTGCCGCTGTTTTAGCGGCCGGTGCTGACTGGGAACCCCATGGTTTTTGTTTGGGTTTTTGGACATCCACTTCCCCCCAGATGACATCGACAACCCCATCAAGGTCGGTGGGAACGTCAGACACAACCCCTTAGTTGGCATGGCCCCGGGGGCGGGTCACGGCCCTCATCTGTTTTCAACCCCCCCGTCCCCCTCCGGGTTTCCCCCACCAGAGATCTACTATGTGTCTGGGTCACGCCACTATATACGAGGATGAACAATTTGAGGAGGGCAGTCAGCAGCTACTTGGAGCGAAGAAATGGGAACAATATCGCCTGTTCTTGCAGTAGGCGCAAAGTATAGATGTGAGGTGGGGATGGGGGGTCATGTTTTTGAGGGGTCACCCTGATACCAAGGAAAACCATGATGGGACAGCAGGGCATGAAACACAAAAAGATGGAAAAGTGCCGACCCACTGGGGAACCCGGGGGAGGAAGGGCTTCTCATCGTCAGGGGAAAGGGGGTCAGCTTCGCGTCAAACAGCGGCGCAGCGCAAGTGGTTTTTGTTCTGTGCTCAGAGGTAGCAGCAGTGTGGGTCGGGAAACCAACGGCCCCGGGGTAAAAAACCCGCTTCGCAGGTCCCAAAAAAGTAGCGGGACAGGGGGGCCCGCGAGGCAGCACGGGAGTAGTCACTCAGTGCGGACGTTGGCGGTAAAATCCGATACTCGGGGGTGTGCATTTTTGCTAAGACAACGGAGGGGGCCGAATATGGGTAATTAAATCTGTGTGCGAAAGGAAGCGTTGCCCTGGATAACGTTGGCCCACGGCCCGCGTCAACACATGCAGCGTCCCATCCCGGGGCCTGGGTGAAATATGGCTCAATGGGGGTGGGCCATCCTGCCCGGGGGCAGCAATACGCACAGGCCCCTGGCACGCATGCCATTGCAGCCAGTCAAAGGGTCCACCACCTCTGCAGAAGGGGGGCGTTTCTCTTTTACACATCTCCGGTCCAATGCTCCTGCTCCTCGCTACCATGGTGCCAGCAGCTTCAGAAGGGGGATTCAAAAGACAACAGTATCGTCCAACCATCCCACGGTGCAGCGCTGGACTGCTCCTGCCAAATTGTTTGGGACTTTCGTCCCTCCCTTTTTCCCAAATGGACTCTGCACCCGTTCAGAGAACTAATGGCTTGTGCCCAAACTGAGAGGGGGGTTCCAAGCCGAATTTCTTTTCCAAAAAGGAGTACCAGCACTTCAAAATAGTAGAACGAAAAGGGGGGTCAGTCCTTTAGCTTATCGGTTTGTTTTCCCAAAGGGGCACTGGGAGGCTGATGTTGGGCTGTAAATACGGTCAGGGGCCAGTACATTCCTTTTCGGCCCATGGGGGAAAGTCTTCCTCCCAGGCCACCCAAAAACTTGGGCAGGAGGCCCGCTTTCTCCCCCACGTTGTCAAAATGCGGGTCCTGCGCCAATGTCCGCCTCCTCCCCACCACCCCCATTCACCTCCCAAGTACTGCCCATCAAAACCACATGTGTAGGGCACACGGGGTCAGCAGTTCACCCTGGCTTGCCTCGGTGAAAAGAAAAATCACACAGGGGAAAAGCTCCCGTCATGGCAGCAAGAATCGATTGTCTTTTCCACGCCCAAATGAAACAACCATGGTGACGGAAATGGGAGTAACGGTGCTTTGCGCTGCACCCCAGGAGGGATGGCCCATGTGCCCTCTGGGAACTGTTTTAATCTGGTTGTGAAAAAAATTCCTGAAGTCTCCACCGATTTCAAAATTTGAAAATGGCCCGGAAACTGTGACGCATTCATCCTTCCTCAAAGCCAGGGAACACCCTCCCGATTTTTCAAGGCAGAACGGCCTCCCCCAACACACCTTTATATGCGATTTTCCCCCCGTTGGAATTCCAGCCCCGCACATTTGGAACGACGTATATCAAGAAAAGGCCCTTAACTTTTTTGATGATCCAGGGGAAGGATACTCCCCTGGTAACTTTGATGTCCCAGTGGGGTCATGCTGACACCTCCCTTGTTGAGCCATTCAGGAGGCCACGTTATTTGTCACGCCAGGCTATGGGATAAATAACTAATTCCACGCTTCATGTCCCCCGGGGCAATGCTGAAAAATCGTCTGGCAGGGGACTGGAGACGTGGGGACTACACTCGCGGCCACATGAGTCTGGGGACGAAATGGAGGGGGAGGAGACATTGGGCAGAAGCATTGTTGGTGAAATGATGGGTTTTTTTACCCCGGTGACAAGAGAGGGGGAGTAGGGCAGCTGGAGGGAGGGAGATGGGGATGGGAAGACGAGGCAGAGACCCGCAAGCACCGGGAGTAACAGTGGGAGGGGGGGGGGAGCCCCTCGGGGTCACTTGTAAAGGCCCACAAATGCTGATTTTTCCTGGCTAGTGAACCGAATATCCCCCCCCCCATCCGGGAGAGGGATGACTTCTGGCTCTCCACCCCATGGGCCCTCCTACCCGGCCAAAAAGGAGCCTTTTTCCCAGTATTGAAGGGAGGACAAACTCAAATACTATAGGGAAATCCTCCGTAGTCAGTTGGCCACTGCCTATGTGCGACATCGTCCCTCCTCTGACAGGTCTGACCGGGGGGTGCTTCAGCGCTCATGTACTATTGTCGCGGCTACCAGGGGAAGGTGAGGGGGTCGGAGCAGTACCAGCTCCATCAGCAGCAACCTAAGTTTGGAGTCACTGATGAGCAGCTTCCTTCACCCGCCTAGTGAGGAGGGCAGTTTGCCAGCAGCAGCAGCAGGACCCGGAGCAGACCCTGAACCAACAGGTGGTGGCCTACTTGGACAAGCACCTGCCCCCAGTTAGAAGACCCGGGGACACTGGGCAGCCAAACTGGATGTTGGCCGCAATTTGCCGTTTTGCAGGGGAAGCTGTCCTCCCGGACATATTGGATCAGGCGGGTGTTCAGTGTGGCGGGGGCCCATCGTTTCCCCAAGGGAACCCGCTTGCCCCGGGGAAAAATGTGGAACGACTGACCTTTGTAAAGATGATCAGGGGGGTACGGCCAGGATTTCACCCACCAATCCCTTAGGCGTCAACCACTCAGCCATGGCCCCCCCCAAACTGTGAGAAAAAATGGTCGGGTTCAAACTACCCTGTCAGTACTATTTTGCCGCCCCCGCCTGTCCACACATCGCGGACAGTTTCTCCATTGCCCCCAAAACCATCTTTCCAGGGCTGGTATTGCCACCCCCCCCACACATTGTCCCACTGCTGACCTCATGCTGCTTTGTTGCTGGTGCCATGAATCCACCTTTCATTGTCCCTCTCTGCCCTCATGCGTTGCTCCTGCCCCCCGAACCTCCACTCTCTGTAATTGTGCCCTTGGGGCCTACTCCATTTTTTTGCCACCTCCAAAATGTGATTGTGCCACTGTCGACCTCTGCGCTGCTTTGGTGCTGCCTTGCCCTAGACACTGTGTCATTGTCCCATCTGGGGGCCTATTCCTGTTTTTTGCCACCCCAAAAATTTCATTTGCCACTGTTGTCATGTGGCTGTGGCGCTCCCGTGCCCACCCACTGGTCCTTGTGCCCCTTTCTGACCTCATGCTGTCCCGCCGTCACCTTCATTCCTGTCTTTGTCCACTTGTCCCCTTTCCTGGGTTTTTTTTGCCACCCAAAATGTCATTGTGCCACTGTCGACTTCATGCTGTGCTGGGGCGCTGCGTGCCCTACAACTGGTATTGGGAAACTGTCTCCCTCATGCTGCTCTGTGGCTGTGCTGGGGCCCTACACATTGTGTCATTGTCCCACTCTGTGGCCTACTCCTGTTTTTCCCACCCCCATACTGTCATTGCCCCACTGTCTGACCTCATGCTGCTGCTGTGGTGCCCCGGACCAACACTGTGTCATTGTCCCACGCTGCCCTCATGCTGCTGTTGGCTGCGCCGTACTACCACTCTGTCATTGTGCCACGTTGAACTCATGCTGCTCCGCCGTCCCTCCACTCTCTTTCATTGTGCCACTCTGTCCCTATATGTTTTCCCCCTCCGAATGTCATTTTACCCTGTCTGACTCAGCTGTGCTGTGGGCTGCCGTGACCTACACACTGGGTCTTTCCCCACTCTGTGCCTACTCCTTTTTTGCCCTCAATGTGTTGTCCACTGTCGGACCCATGTTTGCTGCGTGGTGTGCCATGACCTACACACTGTGTCTTTGTGCCATGTCTACCCATGCTGCTGCTGTGGCTGCTGTCGTGACCTACACACTCTTCATTGTGCCACGTCTGACCTCATGCTGCTGCTGGGCTGCTGCCTCCCCTACACAGGGTGTCATTGTCCCAATTTTGGGCCCTACTCTGTTTTTCCCCACCCCCACTGTCTGACCTCATGCTGCTGCTGCCCGTACACGCTCTGCTTTGGCCACTGTCTGACCTCATGCTGTGCTGGGGCTGCTGCCATGACCACACACGGTCATTGTCCCATCTGGCCTACTCTTTTTTTGCCCCCTCTAGAATTCATTGTGACTTCTGACCTCTGTGCTGCTGAGGTGTCCCGAACTACACACTGTTCTTGTGCCTCTGGGGCCTACCCCTGCTTTGCCACCTCCGAATGTCATTGTGCCACTGCCTACTCATGCTGTGGGCTGCCGCCGTCACTCCCCTCGTCACTGTGTTGCCCCTGAGCCCTCGCTTGTTTTTTTCCAGCGTCGTGCCATGACTTTATCAGGAAACGTTCCTGCTTCAGTTTTTTTCAGTTTTTTCCCTTTTAAGTGCCCCGGAATTTATAGTAAAGGATTCTAAGAGCGGGGGCAGTCATGGTTGTCATACAAAAAACACAACTTTGTGAAGGCAAAACCCAACTCCCTCTGCATATTTAGCATGGCACAAGTTCTAAGCACCCGCAGGGTTGTGCAGCCGGAAAAGTGTTTTTTTTAATGTGATTCATCCCGAAGTAATTTTGGAACAAAATTTTTTTTTGTCGGGGAAAATTAGCGAAAATGAACGAACCGAATTTCGGGAAATTCGCCCATCTAGTAATGAACCATCATTTCCTTAAAGGCCTCGTTTAAGCTCAGGCAAAATCTACAACAGAGTGTTGAGTTGTTTCAATGAGACTCCACCACCAATGTCTAAATTTGCTACAATATTCCTCAGCAGATCTATTTTCCTTACACAAGGAAAAAATTTTTTCTTTCTCCGTTGTGCCCAAAAAAGAAAAAAGAGTCAACCAAAGATAATTCAGGGCTACTAGGATGGAGTGAATAAGCCATGTGTGGCCAGTTATGCTGTGAGAGACTTGCCTGTTAAGCAGCCGAATCTCCACAGTTGGGCTTGGCGCTGGCTACTCAGTTTGGCAGAGTCAAAGGGATAGCAGATCTTCACCCTTTAACCTTATAGAACAGGGAACAGTGTGGATATGGACTTCGCTGCTGCATATCCTCAGGTTGTGTCCACAGAGGAGTTACCGACTGGTGGGACTGACAGGTAAAGGGTAGTCAGAGACAGACCGGAGGTCAAAATCAGAAGTCAGAAAGGTGTCAAGGCAAAAACAGTGAACAAGCCAGAGTCACAGGCAAGCCGGGTCAGACATTAAAGACAAAACAGCAGAATATACACCAGGTAGCACAAGGTTCAATAACTGGCAGTTAGCATGTAGCCAGGTCTAAATAATGCATCCTTCTCACTGGTTGGTATGTTGTCTCAGCCTGCTCATTGGCTATCTAGACAGCCTTGCAGATTGCCTGCTAAGCACCCTTCTGCTATGGTCAGCAGGTAGGTGAACAGGTGAGTTCATTAACATTTGATGCTGAAATTCTGAGTAAAAAGAGAAAATCTTAAAAGTAAACTGAAAATACTGCTTACCCCACCCACATACTGGGATTAACAGTTGCTCTGTACATAAAATGATACAAGAAAATCTGTTAATGATTGTGTATGGTTGGGATCAGCAGGCCTTCCACTGTTTTTCAAGGAATCTGCTCAGGATTTACTTTGCTTATAATTTAGAAACGCTGCTCCTAATCAAATCATAATGATGCAATAGCATGAAAAACTGGCACTCATTCAAAATTTCAAAAATGAGCTTTCTGGATAGTTACCTTAGATACCAGGTATCCCTGAGGTTTAAATTACAAGACATACCTGATTTGTATATACTATGGCTTTTTTTATAGTATATGTATTGATGTTCGATTATGATATGGATATTCCTTTTGCTTTGTTTTTGTTGTACCTACTATGTTTATGTAGCATTTTGGGTTACCAGGGGTTAATTCTCAGATGTATGTGTATGTTTAATTACTGCTTGCTATTTAAGGAGTTCCCTGTGTATCTTATGCTTAGTTATGATTAAGAGCCAGTGAAGGGGCTCGAAACACGTAAACAGCGTGTATTTTTCTATGATCTCATGATGTTTTTAAATGGTATTCAATAAATTGTGTGTTTTATATTTTAGAAATTTTGAACGAGTGCCGGATTTTCATTCTATTGCAACATTATTGGATTTATTACATCTTCAGCCGGATATTATACCATTGCACCATACTATACAAGGACGCTGATTAAACCCTGGTAGACTGGTGAGCGAACGTATTTTTTCTTCTTTGTATGTCCTAATCATATAAACCTACAATATATATCACAGAGCTTATATTCTCTTTCTCTATTACATCCGAAAACCACCTTACAGGTTCAGTTTGAGAACCATTAGACATAAAGGTTAAAGGGGTTCACTGGAAAATGAAGAAAATAAATACATAAACTACATGTCATAAAGAAAAAATGCCTAAATACCTTTAACTACAAAATTCGGCCCGTTTTGTCTAGGGGATAATCTTATGCAGAAGAAAATGGCCCGGGTTCCTTTCCCGGGCAGAAACCTTCCTGGAGTAAGATACGCAGTGGAAAAACTCTGGTTAATTCCTAGTTAGGATGATGTTGGGGATGGTCTCCAGGTGCTAACAGTAATGGGTTACATTGTATTAGGTGGGAAAATCGTTTAACGAAGTGGAATTCGTTTAGAATTCAGGAAAACTTCGGTTGGGAACGAAGTCGGTTTTGGGGTATTGGGTGAACGAAGTGGTTTTGATTGATAAAATGGCGCGAAAAACTGGGACAGGGGCAAAGCACTTGGAGGAAGGGGGGCATGCCTCATGAAAAGTGCAGAAGTAAAGCCAATCAGGGGGAGGCGGGTTTCTGTGAGTCACCGCACTTTAAGTCCGGGCCCCGGACGCGGGAGCTCACACTCCTCTCATGTGTCATCGGGAAGTGTGCCGCGGCTGTGTCTTATGAAGAATTGTTTTTATAGCGATTTCTGGGGGGGTGTCTCACTTGTCTCGAGATGTTCCTTTGTTTATTTCAAATTTTTTTGGGGTATTGGATTGAAACATGGCGCCATCAGCTGTATACATTCAATTCCAAGGGGGATCTAAGCAGTTCTGTTGTATTCTTTAAAGAAACAGCTTTTTTACAATAAAATCCCACTTCATTTTTGGCTGCTAAATTCTTTTGCGCAATTTACATCCAGGGGTTAATTAAGGTTTTTTTGCGGGTTTGTGTGCCCCAAGAAAACCGCCCTTTTTTCAACGCCAAAATATTACATTTTTCCTGTAGCCAAATTTTCCAAGCAAAGGTTAATTAAAAATGTATTTTTTTTTGTGGGCTAGAAAAAGCAATTGTAACACGCTACAAACTACTATTTTGTGGGGCTCAATTCTTTGGCGAATTTACATCCAATGGTAATTAAGCTTTTTTTTGCTGGTGTGCGCCCCCAAAAACCCGTCTTTTTCAACGCCAAAATATAAATTTTTCCGTAGTAATTCAAAGCAAAGGTTAATTACAACTGTATCTCTTGTTGGTCCGTAGAAAAAGCAATTGTAAGCTAAAAAATACTATTTTGGCGGTCATTTTTTGGCGCAATTTACATCGGGGTTTTTAATTAAGCGTTTTTTTGCTGTGGCGGGACAAAAATAAACCCCGTGTTTTTAAACCCCAAAATTTTTTCCATTTTTCTGTGCCTAATTTCTGTCCGAAGGTTAATTAAGCCTGTTTGGCTTTTACTTTTAGAAAAACACCAGTTTTTTTAAACGCACATACAAGTAAATTTTTCATGGCCATTTTTGGAGGCAATTTATATCAAGGGTTTCCCAAATTGTTCTGGGTTCTTTGGAGTAAAAAAAAGGGTGTATATTTATCTATACGATATCATCATCAAAAACAGTGTCTAAATTTTTTGCAAAGTATGAAGCAGGGGGGGGGGGGGGGGGGGGGGGGAGGTGGGGCTCGCACCTCGAGTGGCAGTGGCACAAAAAATTTGAAAAGGCCCCGGGCCAGCACAGAAGGGGACTCCAGCAGGGGTCACTGGGGGGGCCACAATGCCGCTGTCTCTGGGCCCCCTTTGTGTTTTCAGCAACCAAGGGTTTTTATTGGTTGACTGGTCATCCCTTCCCCCCAATGACACTGAAAACCCCCGCCAAGAGTTGGGGGAACCCAGAAAAAACCCCTTAGTTGGCATGGGCCCCCGGGAGCGGGGCAGCGGCCCCACCTGTCCTCGCCCCCTCGCCCCTCCCGGGTTCCCCCAGCCAGAGATCTCTATGTGGTCTGGGCTCAGCCACTTTAGCGAGGGTGAACAATTGAGGAGGGCAGTCAGAGGGACGAAGAAATGGGGCCAATAGCCTGCTTCTTGCGTAGGCGGCAAATTTAGATGTGGAGGTGGCATGGGGGGTCATGTTTTGAGAGGTCAGCCTGGCTACCAAGACCCGGGGTGAGGAAGCAGTGAGATGAAACACAAATGATGATGATGTACCCACCCCACTTGGGGCCCGGGGGAGGGAAAGGGTTCTCATCGTAGGAGAAGGGGCGTAAAACTTGCGTCAGGCAGCGGCAGCCCGCAAGGGGGTGTTGGGGTGGTCAGCAGGATGGCCGTGTGAGGGGGGAGCCAAGGGCCAGGGTAAAAAACCCCTTTTAGGTCCCGAAAGTAGCAGCACAGGGGCTCAGCGAGGCGCGGCGGATAGTCACTCAGTGGGAGCTTGGCGGTAAAAAATCCGAATCGGCGGTTTTGGCAGTTCTTTGCTAAGACACCGGAGGAGCCGAATATGGTTATATTAGAATCGTGGGCAGAAAGTGAGCTGGCCGGGGGCTAAGTTGCAACGGCCCTGCGTCAAAAAAATGCAGCTCACCCCTCCCGTGGCCCTGGGGAAACGTGGCTCAGATGTGGTGGCATCCTGCCCCCGCGCAACAGGCAGCCCAGCAAACCCCGTGGCCCGATGCCATTGCAGCCCGTCAAGGGGTCCACCACCCCTGCAGAAGGGAGTGTTTTCTTTGGGCATCATCTCCCGGTCCAGATGCTCCTGCTCTCGCTATCATGGCGGGAGCGGGCGTTTAGGGGCGTTGCAAAGAAACATATGCGTCCAACCATTAAGGTGCAGAAGCTGACCCCGGTCCTGTCCAAGTTGTTGGTACCGCAGTCCCCCCCTTTTCCCAAAAGGTGGATCTGCACCCTTTAGAGAACTAATGGTTGTGGCGAGCCGAGTGGGAGTTCCAAGCCGTATTTTTTTCCAAAAAGGCAGTACCCGCACTTCATAAATATGTGAAAAGAAGGTGGGTCAGTCCTTGAGCTTACGGTTTGTTCAAGGTGAAAGGGAGCGCGGACGTATGGAGCTGTAAATACGGTCGGGCCCGTACATGTCCCTTTTTGGCCCCCTGGTGAATGTGCTTCCAGCCCAGGAAACCAACAACTTGGGCAGGAACGCCCCTTTCTCCTCCCGTTGTCAAACTGCTGCAATGCGCCAAAGTCCCCTCCTCCCCCTCCACCACCACCACCATCTCAGCCTCCACAAGATGTCCCTTACCAATTTGAGGGCAAGGTGTCCGAGTTCTACATGGCTTGCCTCGCGAACGAAGTCACAAGGGGGGAACGCTCCCCGTCATCAGCAAGAAAAGATGTGTGGCTTTCTCCGCCCAACTGCAAATCGGAACCATGGTGAGGGGCAATGGGAGTAACATGGTGTCCCCGCTGCACCCAGGGGGGGGATGGTCCCTGGCCCTGCTGGCGCACGTGTTCATTTGGGTTGTGAAAAGGTTCCCGAAATTTTTCCACCGATCTTCAGAAGATTCTGAAAATGGGCCCGGGAAAATGTGCATGCATTTATCCATTCTACAAAAACCCGGAACACCCTCCCCGGTTGCAGCGCAGAAAGGCCTCCCCAACACATTTGAATGCGATGTTTTCCACCCGGGAATTCCAGCTGAAATGTTGGGCCGACTTTGAAAGAGAAAAGGGCCTTTTAACGATTTTTTGATGATCAAGGCAGACAGAAGTACTCCCGGTAAATTTTATGTCAGCCAGTGGCGTCTGCGTGACACCTGCGTTTGTTGAGGCCCTTCAGGAGGGCGACGTTATTTTTTTAGTCGCCCGGACCGGGTGAATAAGTCATTTCCCTGCTTCATGTCCGGAACAGATGCTGTAAAAAATTTCTGGGGGGGGGACTGGGGATGTGGCGACAAATCTCGTGGCCACTGAGTTGGTGGGACTGAAATGGAGGAGGAGGAGGAGGAATTGGGAGCAGAAGCATTGTCTGGTGAAATGAGGGTTTTTCCCCCCCTAAAAAGGGGGAAGGAGCGCGGAGGAGGTGGAGGGAGTGAGGAAGTGAGGGATGACCCCAAAAGGGCACCGGGGCAGTATACAGGGGAAAATGGAGGCAGGGAGCCCCCGGGCACTTGTGCAGATGGCCCGCAGCGTTTATTTGTGGCTATGAACCCTCCGAATAGTCGCACCCGGAGAGGGATGACTTCGGCCCCCCCCCCTTTTTTTTTGGCCCCTCGTCCCGGTCCAAAATGGGGCCTTTTTCCCAGCTTTAGAGGGAAAGACAAACTAAATAATGGGAAAACCCCCGTTCAGTTGGCCGTTTCCTATGTGCGGCAGTCCCTCCTCTGACAGGTCTGACCGGGGGGGTTTCCCCAGCGCTCCGTCTATGCCGGGTTGTGGGGGGAAGGGGGGGGGGGGGGTAGGATAGTACCAGCCCATCAGTAGTAACTAAGTTTGGAGTCCTGATGAGAGCTTCCCTTTCCCCCCCCCGTGAGGAGGGCAGGGGCCGCAGAGCAGCCCCCAGGACTGGAGCGTCCCTGAACCAAAAAGTTTTTGGCCTACTTGGAAGCACTCTGCCACCTCATTTAAAAAGACGCTGGACTAAGGGGCCCAGCCAAACTGGATGTGTGGCCGAAAATTTTGCCGAGTTTGCAGTGGAGAAGTGTCCTCCCCGGGGACTATTTGTGGCTTCGGGCGGGGTGTTCGTGTGGGGGGGGCCATCTTTTCCCCCAAAGGGAGAACCCCTTGTCCACGGGAAATATGGAAAATGCTGCCCTTTGTAAAGAGGAATCGGCGTGGATCGGCCAGGATTTCCACACCCAATCCCTTTTGGCGTCAGTCGGGGTTAAAAACTACCTGCCTCACCCAAATATTTGATGCCGCCCCGCCTGGGCCCCACATCTGCTGCCAGTTTTCCCCCTCTGCCTACCACCAAACTTTACCAGGGACTGGTAAATTTCCAAACCACCCCAACACTCTGTCTTTGTGCCACTCTTTGACCCTTCTGGTGCTGCTGTTTGCTGTTGCCGTGACATTCCCCCCACTGTGTAATTTTTGCACTGTCGCCTTTTGTGCTGTTGTGGGGTGTTTCCATGTCCCACACTGTGTTTTATTGTTGGCCCCTGCCTGACCTCAAGCTGCTGCCGGGCCCTGACCCCCGCTCTCAGTTCCTTTTGCCCCCTCTGCGGCCCTTTTTCCTGTTTTTCCACCCCCCAGAAAGTCATTGGTTTCCCAAAAACCGGGCCTCATACTGCTGCGCCTGACCTCCACAAATGTGTGATTGTGCCACTCTTTTGGCCCAATTTCTGTTTTGCCACCTCCAGAATGTCATTGTGCCCTGCCTGACCCTTATGCTGCTGGCCCTGACCTCCGCTCTCAGTAAAATTGTGATTCTGGATTTCCCCCTGTTTTCCCACCTCCAGAATGTCATTGTCCCAAATACCTGACCTCATTGCTCCCGCTGGCCCCTCCGCTCTAAAGTCTTTGTCCCCACTCTGTGGCTTTCTGGGTTTTTTTTCACCTCCAGAATGTCATTGTCCCACGGGCCTGACCTCTTGCTGCTGGGCTGCCGCCGTCACCTCCACACTCTGTCACAAATGTTGCCCCTGAGCCTCGCTTGTTTTTTTCCAGCTTTGGGGCTTGGCCCCCTTTTTTTACCTTTTTTTTTTTTTTTTTTTTTTTTTTTTTTTTTTTTTTTTTTTTTTTTTTTTTCAGGTTTTTTTTTTATACAATTCCCCGCTTCAGTTTTTTGGCAGTTTTCCCCCTTTTAAGGGTGCCCGGGGGGAAATTTTTAGAGTGAAGCAAATTCAAAAAGCGGCGGCAGTATTTTGGCGTGTAATACTAAAACACAACATTGTATAAAGGCCCAAACCCAAGCTCCCCTGATATTTAAGCATGTCAAAAACGTTTTTACAGCCCCCTTTGCAGGCTTGTGCATCCTGGAAATAGTTTGTTTTTTTAACGCGATTCTTTGCCAAAGTAATTGGGAAAAACAAAAACAAATTTTGTCGGGAAAAAATTTGTCAAAGTGACGAATAAATTTTTTGAGAAATTCGCCCATTTTTTGCTTTAAAAATTTTTATTTTGAATATAGAATAAAACCCTCAGGGGAAAAGGGAGCAGTTTGTGGGGAATAAAAGTTTTCATACAGCGTTAGAAATTTGAAAATTTCCGCTCCTACCCCAGGACGAGAAAGCCCCCAAACCCTGGTAATTTTATGTGATAAAACGTGTTTTTGGGAAGTAGTTTTAATACTGAATTGTGACATAGATTTGCTGCTTATCTTTATTATCCCTCTATTATATGTTCTTATTTTTTGAGATTTCTCACACAACCCCTTTACAGACCCTTTCCTTCAATTTTAAACCAGCTAGGGCCCGTGGTTTTCCCTTCTGGTAAAAAAATGCAATTTTTTGCCCGGAATGTTTTAATGCATGGGCAAAATGTTTTTTGATTTAAATTGTGCCCAAAAGAAAAATTTTCTTTTATGGGCAATTTTTTTATTTAGATTTTTTTGTCCTAATTGCCCCCAGATATTTATCCTAGTTTTTTTAATAAATGTGTCACATTTTCTTTTAATTTCATTTAATGTATGAATACAACTTGTTTAAAGCAAATATATTTCATTTTATAATGATATTCTGAGCAAAAGAACTGAAAAGCTATTTTTGACCCATCTTGTTGCTTACTTTTACTTTTTAAATTTTCATTTTTTATTGCCCAAGCTATATTTTTTTCCCACTGTTAAAGGTTTATGTTCGCCTAATTGCTATGTAATATAGGGGAATGAAATACAAATCACAAGCTTTATAATATGATTTGTAGGAAAAGCTGTTAATATTAATAAAACTACACACTTTTTCACTGTGAATTTGAATATGTCTGTTTTAATTTGTAATATATATTATGTGTAATGTATTATACAGATTGTATTGATTCAACATATGAATTTTTCTGCATGCATGAAATAGAAACGTGCTTCTTGATATTATCTAGTTTGATCTGAGTTTTGGGAAAGGTAGAAATGCTCATGGGATCTAACAATGAGCTTGAGCTATCTGCGAAAGCCTATTGTAACAGTTGAGCGGGTAAAGCGGGCAGTGGATCCATTGGACCACTGCCAGGATTGTTCCAAAGGTGCGTTACTAAATGGCCATCGGGTATCTTCACAAAACCTTCGATGGTAAGTTTGGCTTACTCCAATGGCCACCAGCTACAACCTCAGAGCAATACCCAGCAGTGGCAGCTGACCAGACAGGTCAGGAGTGCCAATGCTAGGCACCAACAGAAATAGGTATAAGATACGGCAGACTAGGTGTAGAGATGTGCAGTTACTGAACTGAACAGACAAGGAACAGGACTAAACAGACATAAAGGCCAAACAGAGGCCAAATGTTAAGACCTGATGGAGGCCATAGTGCAAAACTAACCGAAACTAAGACAGGACACAACACCATGAACATGACAGGAAACAAAGCAGAGACACAAACTAGGACACTGGCTAGGAACGAAGGCACAAACTGACAAGGCAACAGCAGAATGGCACATAGCAAGAATTCTGACATAGGAACATGGCAAAGAAACTCACAAAGACAGACACGTCAGCAGACCAACAAAAATGAAGGATCCAACATAGGAAAGCAACAGCATAGCACCCACAAACACAACAAGGAGCAGGCCCAGAGGTGTGGGAGAGACTGCTTAATAAAGCCCCAGGTGAAAGAGGATTGGCTAGAGAACCCACACCCAGCTGAATCTAGACAGGAATAAAGAGCAGCAGGATGGGGCTGTGCCTCCCCTAGAAGCCAGGAGGACCAGAGGCGGCTGCATGGTGCATATAGCATGGCCATACAACAGGGAAAGCTGCATGTAAGATGGGTAAATATATAGAGAAGAAAATCCCATAAGGTTCAGGGGACTACTAGGGGAGCATCCCCAGTAACCACCTACAGGCCACTAACAGGCCTATGTTGGACATTCCCTAAACAAGGAGGGGCATAGGAGCAACAATTGGGGCACTAGACAAAGCAGGAGGAGGAGCCCAGCTAGGTAGGGAGTTAAAAAGATCAGGGCGGGATGGTTAGCCACAGGGCACAGAAGCTCAAGGCTTGACCATAAGCCAGGAGGCACAGAAGCTCAGGGTGGGACCATAAGCCATGAGGCACAGAAGCTCAGGCTGAATTGTAAGCCAGGGGGCACAGAAGCTGAAGGCGGGATCATTAGCCAGGGGGCACAAACGCTGCAAAACACCCAAAAAGCCTTGGCCCCCCAAAAAATAAAGGAAAAAACACACACACAAAAAAGGGACCTCCTGGAACAAGACTTGCACATAGACTAAAAAAACAGAGGGTAGAAAGTCAGTGGAGTCCATGGCCTGAACCTGCTTTAACTAGTGAGCGGGTAAAGCGGGTAGTAGACCCACTGTTCCACTGCCATAATTGCTCTAAGGGAGCGTAACTAAGCGGTCATTGGGTATCTTCACAGAGCCTTTGATGGTAAGGTTGGATTACTCTGATAGCCTCGAGGTACGACAAACAGTGACAGCTGACCAGACAGGTCAGGTGTGCCAATGCTAGGCACCAACAGAAATAGGGATAAGATACAGCAGTGTAGAGATGTGAAGTTACTGAACTGAACAGATAAGGGACAGAATTGGACATATGGGCCAAACAGAGGCCAAAGGGCCTGACAGAGGCCAAGGTACAAAACGCAAACATAAACTAAGACAGGACAAAGCAGCAAGAACATGACAGGAAACAAAGCAGAGAGACAAGCTAGGACACTGGCTAGGAACTAAGGCCAGGAGGATCAAAGGCAGCCCCATGGTGCATACATCATGGCCACATAAGCAGCAGGCAGTGGAATGACACCTATCTTTTTTATTTTATAAACTGCATTACATTCTCACCTAGGAACAATTCATTCTACAGGCTATTTGTTTGTAACATGCACCTTCAGTGATCCACTAAAAAAACCTCTTAGAATGTACACCTTGGAATGTAAATTCAAGTTAACTCTGCTTAAAGAATAGCTAAATAGTTAAAAAGAGCCATCTGGAATAACTTACAGCTAATCAACACTATAAATCGCATTGCCAAGTTGGCATAACCCACAAATAATTTTACTCATCAAGTATAACTACCCATATCAACCTAAAGTATATAAAAATTATTTTGATTAGAATCACAATAAAAATATATAAATTGGAATCAAAACACCAAAGTTCAACCATTCAGAGGAAGGTGGTAAAACAGTAAGACATGTAATGGGGAATTTACAACACATAATTTTTTAGTAAACAAAGGCAATCCACATAAATAGATATTGTCAATAATATTTGGTTCTACAAGTATACAGAAATAATGGGCGAGTACATAGAACTCACAAACGCATTAGATCATACACGTAATTTTGCTATCAGTATATAAAATGTTTACAACTATCAGGAGAAAATGTGCCAAGCCCTAAATAAAATTAATCCACAATACTGTATCTACCAAAATTATGATATGGATTGCCTTAGCCCTTTTTTCCACTGTTAAGACCACCTCTGGGAAATAAGTCCCAATGCATATTTCATGTTAGTTTCTTCCGGGGACACTCAGAAAATACACCTTGGAATGTAAATTCAAGTTAATTCTGCTAAAAGAATCGCTAGACAGTAAAAGAGATCCATCTGGAATAACTGAGCACTATGATTCAGTTTACATTGTATCAGAGTCAAATTACTATTATAGAACCCAAAAGAGCCTAAAGTATAGGTTACCAGTGTTATCCACCATAAAACAACCAAAAAAGGAAACCTAAACAACAAAAATTAATCAAAACATTCAATACTATCGTAAAGAAAATTATGTAGATGCACACTGACATGGTCGCAAACCATGCAAACACAAAAACGTATTAGCAGCACTCTAAAAACGCTAAGATACAATCAAACAATGGTATATGAACTTATATATTAAGTTCATATCCACTTAGACTGTTTTTAATCAGAACAGTGATACTTGGGACCTTCATGCCCTGAAAGTAGGGAGGCCTGATATGTCATCAACTGAAGTGAGAATGTTACACTGTAGGTCCATATCTGAACCGAGATCACCTTGTCGTTGGTGGATGGGCCATCACAATCTTGATCAAAAATTTTCCCTAAGTACCTTAAATTTTAATGTATCCAAATAGTAACATAACTGTTACTAATATAGTTCATATATTCATTGTTAGACTGTGTCTTAGTATTTATAGAGTGTTGCTGATATGTTTTTGTGTTTTCATCATAAAATAGTTTAGAAGGGAGAATAATGTAATGAATTTCCTGTCCATATCTGTGTGTCTCTGACTTTTGTAACATCACCATGAGTTCCATGATTGACAATGGTGTCCAGTGCACTGCTGTGCAATGTATGCAATCCTTGAACCGTCATTCGACAGTGCGAGATGTGTGCACACTGCACATTTAGAAGCCTAGTTTCTGGATCTAAATGAGCAAGTTGCAACACTGAGTTGCTCACTGAGCAAGCACTCACTGGGGTAGATGCTGGTGAGGGTTGCAGCATGGAAGTGCAGAGACATGAGGCAGCTAGCTGGGTGACAGTCATAAAGTGGGGTAGAGGGAAAAGTGTCAGGGAGGCTAGTCTTGATCTGGCACACTCCAACAAATTTGCAAGATTGACAGATGAGGGGGATGTCAGCTCATTAATGGCACTTCTGCAGCAAGATTCTTCCCCTGTCTGCTCCAATAAGGTGGGGAATAGATGTGTGGGGCAGGGTAGTAAGGTGCTGGTAGTTGGGGACTCTATTGTTAGGGAAACAGACAGGACAATCTGCCACAAAGACTGGGATCATCGAACAGTATGTTGTTTACCTGGGGCCCGAGTTCGACATATTGCAGATCGGGTTGACAGATCGCTGGGTGGGGCTGGTGAGAAGTCGGCTGTCATGGTGCACAATGGCACCAAGGACAAAGTAAGAGGTAGGTGGAGAGTCCTTAAAAACAATTTCAGAGACTTAGGCTAAAAGCTAAAGACAGGGAACTCCACAGGCCACACCAGAAAGGCAGCAGGAAATTAGAGATGTGAATAAATGGCTCACAAATTTGTGTAGGAAAGAGAGATTTAGGTTTTTGGAGAACTGGGCTGACTTCTGTCTAGGCTACAGACCCTATGGTAGGAATAGGTGAATATGGGAGAGCGAGCGACGCTCTTATGGGTTTTCTAATGCAATCTGTAATAAAACTGTACATACCCAAAATCAAATGATAAGACTCACGAAGTTGTACTGATGTGTATATAAAATGAACAATAATATGGGGTTAACGAAAAAAAAATATTAACTCAATAAATTCATTTTTATTTCTTTAATTTTGTTAGCCAATGATCAATAGTATGGGTGTAACGAAAATAAAGAAATAAAAATGAATTTATTGAATTAATATATTTTTTTTTCGTTACCCCCATATTATTGTTCATTTTATATAGAGATCGGTACAACTTCGTGAGTCTTATTTTATTTCTGCCATGTACAGTTTTATTACAGATTGCATTAGAAAACCCATAAGAGCGTCGCTCGCTCTCCCATTGGCCTAAATAACCGCACCTCTTTTAACTGAGCCAATCACAAACAGAGCTCACTCTGTATTTCTTTTCCCCATAGAACTCTATGAGATAAGTAGCTCACCCGCTGATTGGCTAAGCATGACAAGCCCCTCTTCCCCCCAACCAATCACAGTACTAGAAAATTTCCCATAGACAGTAATAACTTTTAGGGCGCCCTTCTATCGCGTCCTTCTTGCTCCACTCAAAATAGACGCACTACATATGATTGGTGGATTCATATCTGCCTCCTGGTCTCAACCAATCAGCTCTTTTCTGCCTTTTTTACTGTATTTTGAACTGTCCGCCTTTGCATTTGATTGGTCAATACTTCTCCATAGGTTATAATGGGTCACTGTCACTCCTATTCTGATTAGCTGGTTTATGCCGACCAATGAGAAGAGCTTACAGAATTTGAATTACTGTATTTCCCGGCAATTTACAATATCGCAATTCCTGATGTAGCGCCGGTCTCGGCGACAAACGCGTTGTTAGGGATTTTATTTATGTATGTTTATAGAAGGTTTCAGCTCTTTTTCAGATAATGTTTTACACCTAATAAAAACGATTTTTTTAATCATACTCCATGTCTCACGGAGCTGAGAGCCAAGATTTCATTGCCCCGATATCTCTATTGACTACAATGGGACAAAGTAGCTCGCGCTCTGATTGGCTGGGATAGCCAAGCCCCCGCTAGCTTAACCAATCAGCTCTTTTCTGCCTTTTTTTTACTGTATTTTGAACTGTCCCGCCTTTGCATTTGATTGGTCAATACTTCTCCATAGGTTATAATGGTTCACTGTCGCTCCTATTCTGATTGGCTGGTTTCTGCCGACCAATGAGAGTAGCTTACAGAATTTGAATTACTGTATTTCCCGGCAGTTTCTAATATCCCTATACCTGATGTAGCGCCAGTGACGGCGACAAACGCGTTGTTATTGATTTTATTTATGTATGTTTATAGAAGGTTTTGGCTCTTTTTCAGATAATGTTTTACACCTAATAAAAACGATTTTTTAAATCATACTCCATGTCTCACGGAGCTGAGAGCCGAGATTTCATTGCCCCGATCTCTCCATAGACTACAATGGGACAAAGTAGCTCGTGCTCTGATTGGCCGGAATAGCCAAGCCCCCGCTAGTTCAACCAATCAGCTCTTTTCTGCCTTTTTACTGTATTTTGAACTGTCCCGCCTTTTCATTTGATTGGTCAATACTTCTCCTTAGGTTATAATGAGTCTCTGTCGCTCCTATTCTGATTGGCTGGTTTATGCCGACCAAGGAAAAGAGCTTACAGAATTTCGATTACTGTATTTCCCGGCAATTTTCAGTATCCAAATTCCTGATGTTGTGCCGTTCTTGATTTTTTGTTAGTGATTTTATTTATGTATTTTTTAGAAGGTTTGAGCTCTTTTTCAGATAATGTTTTACACGCAATAAAAACTTTTTTTGATTCATACTCCATGCCTCACGGAGCTGAGAGCTGAGATTTATTTCTTGAGCGATCTTATATATTTTCACTTTAATTTTTAATGATCCACTTTTTCACTACATTTAATCGTTTTTAGACAGCTTTGATTTTTCACTTCATTCATTCATTTGAAAGACAACTCTTTTTGCTCTTCACTAACATGTTTAATGATTTCTCGCTGTTTTCCAGCCTGTCTCGAATCGGAATACATGTTAGGCGCAGTCCCGCACTGTGCCTAAGTCCTGCACTGCGCCTCACACACTGACGAGACGTGGTGGACTTTACACCGCATGTATGAGCGCACCTCGGGCACCGACATACATGAGGAGCAGCTTTCGCTTGAAATCGGGCGAAAACGTGCGCTCCGACGCGGCGAGATTCATACATATCGCCCAATATAATTAATTTCCAATTATCCTTCAATAGAGACGGTTGTCGAGGAGCCCCAAAAACATTGAATTTCAGGAAGGCTAACTTTAATCTACTTAGAGGGGCCCTAAACTGCATTGACTGGAACAAGGTCTTCAAAAATAAAAGAATAGATAATAAATCGGAGATCTTTAAAAACATCTTAAACACCCACTGTGAGAGGTAAATACACCTGAAACCAGAAATTTACATACACTATATAAAAAGACACATATGCATGTTTTTTCTCATAATCTGACATGAAATCAGAATAAACCCTATCTGTTTTAAGTCAATTAGGATTATAAAAATTATTTATACAGTCATATGAAAAGGTTTGGGCTCCCCTATTAATCTAAATCATTTTTAGTTCTAAATATTTGGGTGTTTGCAACAGCCATTTCAATTTGATATATCTAATAACTGATGGACACAGTAATATTTCCGGATTAAAATGAGGTTTATTGTACTAACACAAAATGTGCAATATTAGTTATTAGATATATCAAATTGAAATGGCTGTTGTAAATACCCAAATATTTAGAACTAAAAATGATTTAGATTAATAGGGGTGCCCAAACTTTTTCATATGACTGTATTTGCCAAATACCAGCATAATGAGAGAGAGAATTTTTTAAGGCATTTTTATTACTTTCTGCAAAGTCAAAAGTTTACATACACTAGGATCACTGTGCCTTTAAACAATTTGGGACAGCCCATATGATGATATCATGTCTTTGGAAGCTTCTGATAGGTGTATTGGCAACATCTGAGTTAATTAGAGACTGTCTTGTGGATGTATTTTACTGCACACCAGAAATACACTGATTCTGTGTGTAACATCATGGGAAAGTCTAAAGAAATCAGCCAAGACATCAGGAAGAGAACTGAGGACTTGCACAAGTCTGGATCATCCTTGATCCAGAGGAAGGCAAAAAACCACATGAGGTTGAAGCCAATTTTCCTAAGTTTAGGTAACTAATTCCTTCCCAACTCTAATCTGGCAATCAGAATCAAACCCTGGAGTAACAAGTAATCATGGAATGGATTTTTTCTCCCCATGTGCATAACATTGCATTTATCTGTGTTAAACCTCATCTGCCACTTCTTTGTCCTGGCCTCCAACTTATCCAGATTCCTTTGTAATAAAACAATACCCTCTATTGTTTTGATTACTTTACAGAGCTTAGTATCATCTGCAAAGATTGATATTCTACTGTGCAATCCATGTGTAAGATCATTAATGAATATATTAGAGAGAATAGGGCCCAATGCTGACCCCTGTGGTACTCCACTAGTAGCAGGCATCCAGTCTGTATGTACCATTAATCACCGCCCTTTGTTTTCTATCAATCAGCCAGTAACCCATTTGCAAACATTTTAACTCCAGTCCAAGCATTCTCATTTTACTTACCAATCTTTTATGTGGCACAGTATCAAATGCTTTAGAAAAATCTAGATATATGACATCCAATGCCTCACCATGATCCAGTCTAGAACTAACTTCCTCATAGAAGCTGATGAGATTAGTTTGACAGGACGATCCTTCATAAACCCATGCTGGAACGGAGTTATACAGTTATCTTCAGTGAGATACTCCCAAATAGCATCTCTTAGAAAACGTTCAAACATTTTACCTACATCAGAGGTTAAACTTACCAGCCTGTAGTTTCCGGGAATACTTTTTGACCCCTTTTTGAATATTGGCACCACATTTGCTATACACCAATCCTTTGGAACATGCCCAATTGTTATACAGTCCATAAATATTAAGAATAGGGGCCTGTCTATCACATTACTTATTTCCCTTAGGACACAGGGGTGTACATCATCAGGACTTGGTGATTTGTCTATTTTAATTTTCTTAAGGTGGAGCTGTACTTCTTCATGGGTTAGAAAAGAAACATTTAAAGGGGTTTTGCCACGATCTAATGTTGACGTGGGATCCTCCAAAATGGGTTTTTAATCACTTTTCTAAATATATGTGATTAAAAAAAGTGAAGCCTGTGAGATCTGCAGCATTGCTTAGATTCCCTTAGTTTTCTGACTGTTTACATTAGCTATGACCTGGAGCTGATCTGGCCACTCTTGCGTTGTTTGCACTTCTTATCTGATGGCAGTGCACATATGAATGAGCTTTGAAGGGAGGGGGAGAACAAAGCCTATAGAGAATCTGATGGTTGTAATGTAATTATCTGAGTAAACATGCAGACTCTCCCTGCTCAGCCCTCCTCCCTCCCCACCTGTAGCAGTTCCTAAACACTGCCTGCTTGGATCTTATCTTCTCTCCTGAGCAGATAAGAGGGAGAAAACAAAACCTGTAGAGCTTGTGCACAATACAGCTATCCTCTGTGGTTTAGCCAAACAATATTTGCTCAACTACAGAGACTGAATATCAGCCTCTGAAGTGTGCATGGGAGGTGGTGTGATGACATCATGGAGGATGCACTTGTTTTTTAAACACAGAAAGACAGCGCCCCTTTTTTAAAGGCTCAAGATGACAGTTCAGCCTGTAAGGTGAGGAAATCCCTTCTTTGCAAAACCTCTTTAAGGTGGAGTTTACCTCATCCATGTGCTCATCAACAAGGTCATTTTCCTTGGTAAATACAGTAGAGAAGAAATTGTTTAATACTTTTTCTTCTTTCTCATCGCCCTCAACAATACCTTCCTCACTATCTTTCAAAGGGCCAACATTTTCAGTATTAATCTTTTTACTATTTATATAGTTAAAAAAAATATTTGTCGTTAGCTTTACTCTCTTTTGCAATCTGCCTTTCTGTTTCCAGCTTTGCTGTCTTTATCATTGTTTTACATATTTTATTTTTTTTCCTTATTGCTTTTAGTGCCTCCTCACTGCCCTCCTGATTAAGTAGCTTAAACGCTTTCTTTTTGATATTTATTGCCTACTTTACATCTCTGTTGATCCACTTTATTATTTTATTTCCATAAGGTTTGTACCTCTCACAGTAGGCGCTTAAGATGTTCTTAAAGATCTCCCATTTATTATTTGTTCTTTTATTTTTAAATACCTTGTCCCAGTTTAATGCAGTTTAGGGCATCTTTAAGCAGAATAATATTAGCTTTCCTGAAACTTAGTGTTTTTCTGACTCCCCAACAAAGTGCTCTATTGAAGGATAAATGGAAATTTATTGTATTGTGGTCAGTATTTCCTAGGTACCCCACAACCTGAACCTTTGTAACTTTGTCAGGTCTGTTTGTCAATTAAGTTCAAAAGGGCCTTTCCTGTAGTTAGCTCCTGCACCAGTTAGGAAAGGTAATTATCTTTAGTTATTAACAAAAACATGTTTCATTTATGAGAGACACAGTTTGCAGTGTCCCAGTTTATATCTGTGTAGTTAAAGTCTCAAGAACAAAAAGAAAGAAGAGTATAAGCCCCGAAAAGCACGACCCCGTGCTTGAACACCCTACCTATATCTTATAATACTACCAAGGGAACATAGAAACATATAACAAATACAGGTAACAAAAAGGACATAGCCAAAAAAGTGCAATAAAGTGTGGCTGGTCTCACAGCGTTGCAATAGAGACACACCAACAATACAATGGACATACAGCAACTCAAATGGCAATACAAACTATCCGACGCATTTCTCCCACCTATAATGTGGGTTCATCAGGGAACAAATGGTATGTCAATACATAGATACATATTAAGCTTACGTTCCGTCAGAGAGATACTGTGGTAAGACAATAGATACAGGTACCCGGATCCTGTGATAAGGGCAAAGATACTGCGCAGGGTGATGGTTACCGATGGTAAAAGGTGGCAATGACCAAAGGTTCTTGGGTTTGTTATATCTTTTTAACTTGATACCATTAAAGGTTATATCTTAATGTATTTGTACCCTTAGGCATTGTGGATTTTGCTAGTAGTTTTTTTCTTTGTTATTGATGTGTAATGCTGGCTAATTATATCTTTGGGCTTCTTCTGCCCAATATCGCTATAGGAGGCTGTAGTTTGTAGTTAAAGTCTCCCATAATAACAAACTCATTATGATTAGCTGCCTCATCTATTTAATTGAGGAGTACATCTTCCTTGGGTTCTGTTATATTTGTGGGCCTATAGCAGACCCCTAGTAGAATTTTATTACCGTTATTACCCCCCATGTATATCTATCCATAATGACTCCACATGCTCATTTCCTATATCTTTTTCTTCTAGGAGTATTGGCTTGAGACAGGATTTCATATAGAGACATACAATTACCCCCTTCCGGTTTTTATGATCTCTCCTAAATAAACTGTAACCCTGTAAGTTGACTGCCCAGTCGAAGCTCTCGTACAGCCATGTCTCAGTTATCCCCACTATGTCATATTTTTCTACAGCAATAAGTAATAATAATTCATGAATTTTGTTGGTGAGACTCCTGGCATTGGTCAGCATACAATTTAGAGGTTTTTTGGTTTTCAATCTTTTAACCCTCTCCACCCCCAGATTTATAACTAAATCCCATATCTTTATCTTCACTATCTTGCACGCTATATGTGTAGTTATCCTCCACCCCCAGTCCCTAGTTTAAATATTCCTCCAACTTCCTGGCCATTTTGTCCCCCGATACAGCTGAACCCTCCCCATTTAGGTGCAGCCCATCCCTATCATAGAGTCTGTAGCCAAGACAGAAGTCAGCCCAGTTTTCACCTCTCTACTCTCCCTCTGCCTCTCTAGTGTGGCCTGTGGTACAGGTAGTATTTCTGAAAATACTACCATGGAGGTCCTTGCCGTGTGCTTTTGGCCTAAGCCACTGAAATCTTTTTGTGGACACTCCATCTACCACTAACTTTGTCATTGGTGCCAAAGTGGACCATGACACCAGCCCTACCCAGCAATCTGCCAACACAATCCGCTATATGACGAACTCGGGCCCCAGGTAAATAACATATAGTTCGACGATCCCGGTCTTTGTGACAGATTGCCCTGTCTGTTCCCCTAATAATGAAGTCCCCAACTGCGAGCACCTGTCTAGCCTGCTCTGCGCTCCTATTTCCCATCTTATTGGAGCAGACAGGGGTAATGTCTGCAGCAGCGCTATTTCTGAACTGACATCCCCCTCATCTGACAGTCTTGCACATTTATTGGGGTGTGCCAGATCAGGACTAGCCTCCCTGACACTTGTCCCTCTACCCTTCTTTCTGACTGTCAACCAGCTGGCTGCCTAATGTTCCTGCACCTCCATGCGGCCATCCTCCCCAGCATCTTCCCCAGCAAGTACTTGCTCAGTGAGCAGCAAACTTGCTTCCAAGTTCCCAATGGATCTCATTGTTGCCACTTACTGATTTAGATCCAGGATCTGGGCTTCTAAATGTGCAGTGTGCACACATCTCACACAGTAGAATGCACCTTCGCACTGCTGTTCAAGGATTGCATACATTGCATAGGATGTGTACTGGACGGCATGGCCAATCATGGAACTCATGGGGATATTACAAAAAGAGTGAGATACAGATATAAAAAGAAAATTTAGTATAATACTGTTCTTTCTAAACTACTCAAATCTAAATTTCAACAATCTTAAGTCCCCACACTTAAGCCAAAAAATTCACTTTAGACAAAGAAATGCACTCATACTCTCAGCACTTTCTCTTTCACTTAGCTTTAAATCCTTTTTCTCCAAACACTGTCTGCAGTGTGCAAACCCCTCAATAAGGAAAACAAAGGCCTAGAAAGCTCTACACAGATGCAATTTAAGTCTGTTGATTAATTAACCACACTCCCAATTGGTCAGCTGTGCAAACACTTGATTAAGCAAACACTCACTCAGCAATTATGTATGCTTACACCTATAGAACTGCAATACACAACACTACCTTTAATGCTATGTATGTAATCTATACACAAAAAAGTATAGCTACATTGTATAAACTATGTCTATATGTATTGGTATATGTTTAAATTTAAACGTAGAGCAAAAACAAACAGGCATTGACTCAGCAGTTTACACAGGTATTTACTGCAAGTCCAACAATCTTGTCCCCACACTGAAGCCAAAAAATGCACTTTAGACAAAGAAATGCACTTGTACACTCAGCACTCGCTCTTTTACTTAGCTTTAAAACCTTTTTCTCCAAACGCTGTATGCAGTGTGCAAACCACTCCTTCAAGAAAACATAGGCCACAAATAAAAGGATACTCACAAATAACAACCCCATATCACCAGGCTTCATCCACTGAACTTGATAGTTCTAATTTCTCAATCCATAAGCCCCTGTTTCCCTAGATACTTCCAGACCTATTTGCACCCATCAAAGAACAGTGTATTGACTTTTATCTCATCGCTTCAAATTGCATGTTTCCAAACTTCTACTGTCCACTTTTCATTCTCTTTATGAAAACTCCAATGCTTCTTATGATGATATTGAAGTCAAGGCTTCTTTCCTTTTTTCCAGCCTCCAATCCAGACTTGTTTAATGCACATCGCGCGTTGCTTGCATGAACATCTGTGATCTCACTATTACGGATAATACGAGCCACCCTTCACTGCCAGACCCTGTGATGAGTCCTCTTGTTGACTCCAATATTTAGCCTTTTGTATTCTTCCAGCTGACTCATGACACTCCTATGATGCAGTTTGGCAATTTGCTTGGCCAAAGAGACTACTGTTGATGAGCTGGATGATGTGGTTTCTCTTTTTTTGGGAAATATTCTTCATGGATGCTCCTCAATTTGATCCAGTGACCTTTCGCTTTGGAATCAACCTAATAACACACAGAGCAATTAGGGAATGTGAGAACAGGTTGTAATTTGTAATACACAAGAAGAAAAAGTTTGTTCCACCACAGAGTGCAAAAATGCAGTTACTTGACAAAAATCTGTATAACTAATATGCTGAATAATTGCATGTCATATTCATGTATGAGATAGCCAAGATGTCTATGAAATTATGGGTGTCTAGTGTTCAAAGCTGTAGTGGATAGTGAGATATGGATATATGGAGCTTGAAAGTCAAAAGTTCAAAACATTGTTACCCTTTCGCTTGTCACTGTAATTATCATAGAAATGTGTTATATGTATAATGTAATGTATAATGTATTGCTGTGACTGTGGGATATTCCGGTATATTCCCATTCACCCCCAGTCAATTAGATGTATTATACTTTGCATTCCACTCAACTAGAAATGTTTACCCTAATAGTCCTTAGCCCCGTTATAAAATAACAAAGAATCCTAAACTCATTTATTGAGATGAGAGGTTAATGGCAAGTGGAATATTTTGCAGGCCCTCTGGAGCTTCAAAGGGGTACCAGACCCCCATAAGACTATAATTCTGGCAATTCTCATTTCATATTAAATAGGTCAGTTAAGGGGCACCCCTCATAATTTAAGCATTATCCTTCCCTTTCTTACATTTTCACCAGCCAGTCAGAGATGGCTAATTACCCTAATGAGCTGATGGCTGGTTTGAAAATCTGAGCTGGCTGGGCAGATTATAAAATGCAATTTAGAAAGGAAATCAGAGTTCCCAGCATAGGGTTCAATTATCAATTGAGCTGTATTCCATTTCTCCTGTGCCCCAAACTTGAAGATAATCTTCCTATTGTTAAGTAATTTTTTAAGATTTTCTCCCTTTTTATTTTATAACTGTTGTTACATATGTATGTCATTTTATTTTATTTTTCTACTTATGTAAGCACTGTAACCTTTTTCTATTAAACTAAAAATTTTAATTTAATTTTAGATTCTTGTATGCCCTAAGAATCCACAGCCTTGATAAAGTGTATAACCCTGTGACTGCTGGAGAGCAGGTTTGATGAAAGTATTTTTTTAACCCTGCAAGCGCTGGCAAGTGGTGTTTGCATGTATCAGGGTTCTTCCCTCCAATTTAAATATTGAAATAAAGAAAGATAACAAAAGCCACAATTTAATACAACAGATTTTATTAGTTATAGCTTAGAAAAACACTTTAAAATATGTGTTTTGTGCCAATAGTGGATACTATATAGACTGAAAACAACCTGAAAAAAAAAAAAATCATATATGTTACAAGAATGCTTGATATCACGTTTGCTGTTCATTTTGCTCAGTTTTAATGGCTAAAGATATGAACAGAAAGTACAAACTCAATAGAAAATATACTGTAATGTGAATAGTGATCTGTGAACAAGGATTGCTAAAATATTGTAAAATTGAACTTAATGTTGTTTGTCAAAAAAGAAAGTAACATTCTTTTTGTAGAACACACATTCTGTTTCTAAAGTATAGTTTAGAGATGAAAACACTTATATTTGCTTCTCAGCCATAGATATTACAACAGACCAAGCCTAAAATAAAAGTTATCTGAAGTCACCAAGTCTGTCAGCTTTAAAGCAACCCGTATATGTAACTATGTACCAAAAACCATTAAGGTGACAGTCATTATGATATGTGTACTTGTCAAGTACATTTATTCACGATTGTGTTTTTGAACAGAGAATAACATTGCAAAATGATTTAGGGGATTTAGGAAACTAATGCTAACAGTATTTAAAATATTACTTGAGGTTATAGGGATGAGATTAAAGGGGTTGTCTTATTACAGCATTTGGCAGCCATTTATGTTGATTGCCAAGCTGAGCTTGTGAAATGGAGGGGCGTGTTTCTCCTCCCAGCAGGGAGTATCTTCTCACTCTGCAGAAACGCCCTCAAAATGGTGGTGATTCATTCTGTGTGAGCTGGGGGAAGGGAGAGTTTCTCAACTCTCATTGGAATCATTGGAAGTGAGAAGCTAAGTGTAACTCAATAGTGTATAACAAAATGTCTCGCTCTCTCTACATACTTTGTAACTAGAATGGGCATTAGATATTCAGAGACTGATACTCCAAGAGATGGGAGTCAGACTGACCCTGATGGGAGCACCTTTCCTGCCATATTCCAGGAGACCTTTCCTGGACATATATAGATGTTGGAATTAATAGATGCACGCTTTGGTATGTAAAAACCCTTCTTTTTTTGGAGATATGTGACAAGCTAGAGAGTCTCCTATTTGACCCCACTGATGAGTCTGGAGGAGGACGAAACGCGTTTGGGAATATAAACGTTATTAATGCATCTAACATCTATTTGGATAGAGAAAGAATATCTATATATTGTAGGATTTTGAGCAGAATTGTGGATATGTGAACAATAAAAATCATTTCTGTGGTAGTTCACATATCTATTAATGACACTATCTGAATTGACCTACTGGTCTTTTGTCTGAATTTATGCATACCTGGAATTACAGGTGTATATTTGACAGAGAGTTGGAGTGGTAGAAATAGATACCTCTGTCTTTCCTAGAAGACAATTGTTAGAATTAGAAGTGTGGGGTCACTCTTTTCAGGGCAGGTTTCCCTCTAAGGATATGTTTGTGGAATAGAAGAGTAATTGTCTCCATATCTAGTTTTATATGTTTTACGGGTAATATTAATAAAGGTTAAGTTTTATTTGGAATTATTTTTGTGGTAGAATAAATCTTTTGTGATAATTCCGGTATTATCTAGGGAATTGTGGTGGGGTACATACTTTGTAACTAGAATGGGTATTTCAGGACTCTGGAAAGGATGGGTGATTTTTTTTCTGCCTCTCTCTCACACAGTGATATATCCTGCAGATTATTATACCTCTGACCTCTACAGATCTGCATAACAAAACTATATGCTTTATCTGTTTTACATGGGACTGCAAATCTGTGTAGCAAAATTGCTTTACGTGGGACTGCATAGTACAGCTGTTCTCTCTCCATATGTTATTTGCATGGGAGTGCTATTTTCTCTTTCTGATTTACATGGGACTACACATGATCTCTCTCTCTGCTGCAGGACCTCTGATCGCACTCAGTGAATGAGAACCTGTCCTACACAGTACACTGCCTCAGCTGCTGCCAGGGCCGCCAACAGAAATTTCCGGGCCCCATACAGCTGAAGCTCCTGGGCCCCTCCTCTAAACACCGACCCCAGCAACCCGATTGTCCCGCCGCAGCAACCCGATCACCCCGCCCCCAGCAAAAAAAAAAACGGCCTATAGGACATAAATGCGCCCATTTTACCATGTAATATAGTGTGCAAAAAAGAACTGCATTGTGTAGTACAATAGCAAGTGTGCCACATATCTGTCTGTCTGTCTCACACATCATAGACACACGGCTAAATAGCTCCATCCATATCCCCCTCCACCGGCCCACATACAATATCCCCTCCACGTTTCCCTTGGTCACGCACCTCACCACCTTCTAATATAATCACCAGCAAGCAAGTAAAAGTGTAACTCCTATCACAGGGTCAGGTGTTCCCTCTTTTACAATCAGGGACACGTATCCAAACCACAATAGAGGCTCGGCCCAGGAAATATAACCTACAACACCGCCATATAGAACCACATAGAGGTCAGACACAAGCTCTGGTATAACCTACAACACCGCCATATACAGACCACATAGAGGTCAGACACCAGCTCAGGTATAACCTACAACACCGCCATATAGAGACCACATAGAGGTCAGACACCAGCTCAGGTATAACCTACAACACTGCCATATAGAGACCACATAGAGGTCAGACACAAGCTCAGGTATAACCTACAACACCGCCATATAGAGACCACATAGTGGTCAGACACCAGCTCAGGTATAACCTACAATACTGCCATATAGAGACCACATAGAGGTCAGACACCAGCTCAGGTATAACCTACAACACCACCATATAGAGACCACATAGTGGTCAGACACCAGTTCAGGTATAACCTACAACACCACCATATAGAGACCACATAGAGGTCAGACACCAGCTCAGGTATAACCTACAACACTGCCATATAGAGACCACATAGAGGTCAGCACCAGCTCAGGTATAACCTGCAACATTACATATAGAGACCACATAGAGGTCAGACACCAGCTCAGGTATAACCTACAACACACCATATAGAGACCACAAGAGTCAGAGACCAGCTATCACATCCATTACACTAAACACACGCCATATAAAAGGATCCCTGAATCAGGGTCTACGAACACATGCTTCTTTTAACCCTCAACTCCACCGTCCATATAGAGACCACATAGAGGTCAACAAGCTCGGGTATAACCTACAACCCGCCATAACAAACCACATAGGGGTCAACACCACTCAGTATAACCTACAACACCGCCATATAGAGACCACTAGAGGAAAACACCAGCTCAGGTAAAACTCAACACCACCAAATAGAAACCCATAGAGGCAGACCCCCAGCTCAGGATAACCTAAAACACCACAATAGAAACCACATAGAGGTCGCCCACTCGGTATAACCAACAACCCCACCATATAGAGACCACATAAGGTCAAACACAGCTCAGGTAAAAACCTACAACACCCATAAGAGACCACATAGTGGTCAGACACCACCAGTATCCCTACAAACCACCATAAGAGACCAAAGGGGTCAGACCCAGTTAGGAAACCACAACACCACCAATAGAGACCACAAGAGGTCAGACACCAGCTCATTATAACCTAAACACTCCCATATAGAGACCACATAGAGGTCCGCCACCAGTCAGGTATAACCTACAACACCCCCATAAGGACCACATAGGGTCAGCCCACCAGCTAGGTAAAACCTAAAAACCCTGCCATTTAGACCACAGAGCAGTCAAGACCAGCTCAGGTCAATCCCTTACAGTAAATACACATTTTGATCCAATATAGAAGTAAAATAACCCCTTTAAAATGGGGACTCCCCGGGAGACGTCTTATCTGATATCGTTTTTTTTCCCCCTTCTCTTCTCCATCCGTTCCACACCGCCATGATGACTTGTCCTGGCCACAACTCATCTCTGCAGAAACTATACACAAATATCTTAGAATGCTCCAATTCTCCATTTTCCAGCATCTCTTTACCTATTCCCACCTCTGTACAAACTACCCAGGGGTGGGAGAGTGGGTACAAGCCATAACTTAGAAGCCTAGTATCCTTTGGGGTTGGAGGGTGGGGAGAGGACCCAGGTAACTAGATAGGCACTATTTAGGTAGGTAGACCCCGGCTGGATAAGTTGGTAGGCCAGCACCAGGTAGGTTGGTGGGTACCTAGCCTTAGGTAAATTGGCCCCAGGTAGATAAGCAGACCCCAGTTAGGCAAGTTGATAGTCTACAGTTAGGATGGTGGACCCCAGTTAGGTAGGCAGTAGGTAGGTGGTTGACCCCAGTTAGGTAAGCTGTAGGTAGTTAGGGTCCCCTTCATATAGGCTGCAAGCAGTTAGGGACCCCCTTTAGGTAGTATGCAGGCAGTTAGGGCTTCACTTGAAGTAGTATACAGACAGTTAGGGCCTCCTTTAGGTAGTATACAGGTAGTTAGGGGCCTCCTTTAGGTAGTGTTCAGCAGTTAGGGGTCCCTTTAGGTAGAATAAGTAGTCAGGGGGCCCCCTTTAATTTGTTTGTAGATAGTCAGGGCCCCCTTTGTGTTTAGCTAGACTCAGGGCCCCCCTTCTGTTTAGCTAGATTCAGGGCCCCCTTTTCGTCTTGGTAGAGTCAGGGCCCCCATTCTGTTTAGGTAGAGTCAGGGCCCCCTTTGTGTTTAGGTAGAGTCAGGGCCCCCTTTAGCGTTAGGTAGAGACAGGGCCCCCGTAGAGTTTAGGTAGCCAGGGCCCCTGTAGGTTTAGGTAGCCAGGGCCCCTGTAGGGTTTTAGGTAGCCAGGGCCCCTGTAGGGTTAGGTAGCCAGGGCCCTGTAGGGTTTAGGTAGCCAGGGCCCCTGTAGGGTTTAGGTAGTCAGGGCCCCTGTAGGGTTTAGGTAGCCAGGGCCCCTGTAGGATTTAGGTAGCCAGGGCCCCTGTAGGGTTTAGGTAGTCAGGGCCCCTGTAGGGTTTAGGTAGTCAGGGCCCCTGTAGGGTTTAGGTAGTTAGGGCCCCTGTAAAGTTTAGGTAGTCAGGGCCCCTGTAGGGTTTAGGTAGCCAGGGCCCCTGTAGTGTTAGGTAGTCAGGGCCCCCTGTATAGTTTAGGTAGCCAGGGCCCCCTGTATAGTTTAGGTAGCCAGGGCCCCCTGTATAGTTTAGGTAGCCAGGGCCCTCTGTATAGTTTAGGTAGCCAGGGCCCTCTGTATAGTTTAGGAGCAGCGGCACTGCCTCCGGGGCCTCCAGCAGCTCGGGGCCCACACTGTGGGTCAGTGTACGTCATTGGTTACCATTAGCAAAGTGATATGGTTTAAGAGAATGGGCTGCTTTATTTGTGCTTAGCAATGGTGTTTGAGCCCAGGTCAGGTTTTGCCCAGCTACAGCAGTACTGGCTGTCACCTGAGCGTTCTGTCCTGCCCAGGTCGTAGACAAGAATGCGCAGGCTATGTGGATGAAGTGAACAGGTCGCAGACGGGAACAAGCAGGGGGGCGTATGTAGAAGCAGCAGCATACATGGATTAGGGGCTGAGGCTGCTGCAGGACCTCTGATCGCAGTCAGTGAATGAGAACCTGTCCTGTTCAGTACACTGATTCATACCCTTATCCTTGTATGCTGCTGCTTCTACATACGCCCCCTGCTTGTTCCCATCTGCGACCTGTTCACTTCATCCACATAGCCTGGGCCTTTATGTGTATTTTGTGAGGTTGCGTAGTCAAAATAATAATAATAATTTTTTCCAACGTCCCATCTGTACACACACAGTATCGTAGTTTAATGCTATACATCAGTTAATATATATCTTTTATTTATAACTGTGTATTGTTTCATGTTTTCATCTCTTACCATCTATTTATTTAATTCAGCCCTACGTTGTGTAGTTATTGTTGTTTTTTATCATGTAAACCTTTTCCTCATTCCAGTGCGCACGCTCTCCATTCAGACCAAGTGGAGCGCACTTGCGTTCCACCTAATCCACTTTCCACTTTCGTCACTTCCGCTTCCGGTTTATGGCGTTTACGTCCGGTTGCCTTCGTTCGGTGTTAGTGTTCCGTTCTGGAGACTCGGGCCGGGTGAAACGCACTCGCGTTCCACCCTTGCCGCTTCCGCCTGCGATCCTATGACGTACATGTTTTGTTGGTCTCACATGGCGCGGACGCTCTGGTTTCAGGTAAGAGTAACTCCGTTCAGGTGTTCTCTGTTTTAGTAATTTTCTTCGATTTTAACACACTATTTAAGGTTGACGTTCTAATTGAACTGTGCTACGACTAAGGGCTGTACTACACCCGAAACATGTCAGCGTTTTTGTTCTCCATGTCTCTCTGATTCGCCTGCCTGCTATTGCATGCTGTTGCTTTTATGCCGATATTTGTACTGGCAGTTTTTTGAATAAAGTTCCAACTTTTTCATTGGCCCGGTGCTGATCATTTGGACTTTTCCTTCTATGTGTTTGGTGCAACTTGGAGCATCGATCGTGCACGGGAACCCAAGGAGGGCTAACAGTTGTGCTGTCTTAGAGGTGAGCTGGTTATCCACTATCGTTTTACAGTTCTTGTTGCCAAGATTTACCATGCTCCCGTACAGCTTATGACTTTGTGATCATTTGTCTACGTATATCTGCCTTCGGCACTTTATTACTCAGCTTATGCAGGCATGGCTCACCTCAAACAAAGAAATGAAAAGGCCGCGCTGGTCTTCCAGAACAAGGGTGATATTGATCAGAGAGACACAGAATTTTGTGTGAAATTGAAATCATTGGAAAAAATCATGGTTCACGAGATGAAAATTTGGTGGGATGCCACTACATTAAGGAATGACATTAAACAAAAAATGATTCCCAGAGGCTTACGTATTAAGAAGATTCCTACTACTATTTACTCTGAGGAGTTTGTCACCAGCTGGAACTCCATATTGTCCTCATGCTCTGTACAGCTCATGGAATTAATTATTAAACAGGAAGATTCCAAATTGGAGACCATTTCAGAGGAATTAAAACAGCTGGAAACGGAGATTCAGCAGTTTAAAGATTTACCTACTTTTGATCAAGAACTACAACGAGTGCGCAATACTGTATCACAACTTGAAGACTCTGTGATGGAAAATAAAAAGCAAAAATTCGAACGAGACAACTATGACTATTGTCACGACCAGGTGTACGAATGGGGCAGAAGGTCCTATGCTCCAGCCACTCCTCGGTCTATCCTAAGACGTTCCAATAAAAGAAGTAATTGGAGAAGAAAGCAAAATCGTGTTAGCTTTAGCTCACTTGATTCTGATTCTACTGAGGACAGTACAGAAACTCAAGAGGAAGCCTCTACTTCCACAGCCCCAACTCCCCAAGTATCGTATTATAAAAAAGCTAAAGCTGCTAAAAATACAAAAAACGGGAAAGGCGCAGCAGAAGGGGTGGAAGAAAACATCCAAAAAGGCGGAAAGATGAAAACCAGGAACAACACCAACTAACACTTCCATCTACCTCTATTGAAGTACTCAATTTATCCTCATGTCAATTGGAAGTTTCACAAACTGAGCTGTTATCTTTGGGCCTTAATTTTGGCCTAGAAAGGGACTTTGATCTGTTCAATACCTTAAAAGATATAAATAAGTTTATACGCATTCTGACCTTGCGTCGTCATTTTTTGAATAATACCAAAGATCAACAGTTCCCTCCTGAGTCCAAAAATTCTAATGTTTATTGTGGTTTGTCGTTTCCTGAACAACTTTCTATCATACAGCTGGAGGATTTAGCGGATAATAATGATGCTCCGTCAATCCTCAGTGATCTGATTGCATACCCTCGTGTTACTAATAAAGTTTTTTATCCTTTACAGTCTAGGACCACCTCTATGGACCGCTTTCAGTTTCTAGTGGAACGTGACTTAAAAGCTTTACGTGACTCTTTATCTGTGGGTTCAGATGGCCACAACCTTACCACCCGACAAAAAGCTGCCTTGAAAAAATTAAGGTCTAATGAAGACATCGTCATACACATGGCAGGACAGGGTGGCATCGTTGTGGTTATGAACCTATCAGACTACCACCAATCTATGTTGTCCCTCCTAAGTGATTCTTCTACTTATCTTAGACTCGATTCAGATCCTACTTATATTTTAATTGGGGCACTTGTTAAATTGTTAGAAGATGGAGTTTCTTTAGGGGTTGTGGACCAGAGACGATCAGACGTTCTGCTTCCAGATTTTCCGGTCACACCCATTTTGTATGGACTACCGAAAGTCCACAAAAAAATTTCCTTTCCCCCTATGCGTCCGATCGTCTCGGGCATAGGGTCCCTGTCTGAACAACTTTGCCAGTGCTTGGACTCGCTCCTTCAGCCATTTGTGTGTCGCACACCTGGCTTTCTCAGAGATACAAAAAGTGTCTTAGTTTCCTTACATAATAAAACTTGGGAATATGGCCTCAGTTGGGTTACGTGTGACGTTGAATCGTTGTACACGAGCATCCCACATCAGGTTGCTCTGGCCGCGTTACAATTTCATTTTGAGACCTTCAGTGATTTTTCTTCTGATTTTACTCAGTATTTACTTCAAGTCACTGATTTTCTTATGAAACATAATTACTTTGATTATTCTGGTGTTATGTACTTGCAAACTAAGGGGGTGTCGATGGGGGCGAAATTTTCGCCCTCATTGGCAATCTCACAGTTGCTTGGTGGGAACATTTGTACATTTTTTCAGATAGCAATCCTTTTGTTTCACACTTGGAGTGGTATGGCAGATACATAGATGATCTCCTCATTATTTGGAGGGGTGATATGTCTGCCATACCACTCTTCGTGGAATATCTCAATAATAATCCATTGAATTGTAAGTTCACTTTTTCCCACCACCAACATTCAATTATATTTTTGGATCTTGAATTAGCGGCACACCCCGGTGAAATCATTACATCTAGAACTCATCGCAAACCCACGGCAGGCAATACCGTCCTGCATTTTCGCAGTTTTCATACCAAAAACACCAAAAAGGCCATCCCAATAGGCGAACTTACAAGAGCTAAGAGGAATTGTAGTTCCTCTGAGGATTACAATCGTGAAAAGAATATCATCTTTGATAGACTTAAAACCAGGGGTTATCCCTCTTGGACCCTAGATAGGACAGCCCAAAAAGTAGATTTTCGGTGCAGAGAAGATCTTTTAAAGGATAAGTCCCCTATCAATGTTGCACCCTACGATGCTCAACCTACTTTAGTATTAAATCACACACGTCAATTTAAGAAAGTTAAAGACATTGTCTCTAAATATCTCCCGTTACTTAAGGAAGATGAGGCTCTTAGTCAAATTTTGCAGAACGGATGCAACATTGTATCTAGAAAGAGTATAACGCTGGGTAATCTCCTTTCTCCCAGTGTAAGTGGTAAAAAGAATTCTTCTTCTATTTGGTTACGCCACAAAGGTTTGTCAATTGGACTTTTTCCTGTAAAACTTGGGTTTTTCCCCCAATAGGGGTTTTCTAATCGATGGCCCCAAAAACCTTTCCCATTCGAAATTATAAAATTTGTAACATCACTCATGTTTTTAAAATTATCAGGTGTCTTTATTAACCTATCATGTGGGAAGCCCAAAAAAAAACAAAAAACTCAAAAGGGTTTTTTGGGAACCTGTATGATATTAGCCATGTTTCCAGTAGAGCTAAATCCAGCGCTTCACAACATTTTATTGACTGTCAAGCTAATACTAAGGGGGTTGCAACTCATTGGATTGAAAGAATTTTCAGGCCAAAAAGAGGGGGGCAACGTAAATAATACTGCACGGGCAGGGAAACATACGGATGCCCCTCTGGAAATTTTTTCCCCATGTTTGAATTCAGTAGGGAAATCATGTTTCATATTTTGGTTTTTTCATTCTAATTTTTAAGTTAGTCGGGGCCTTTTTGTGTTTTTGTGAGGTTGCTAGTCAAAAAAATAATAAAAATTTTTTAACGTCCCTCTTTACACAACAGTACTAGTTTAATGTATACACAGTTAATAATAAAAATTTTTTAAAGTGTATTGTTCATGTTTTCATCTCTTACCATCTATTTATTTAATTCCCCTACGTTGTGTGTTATTGTGTTTTTTATCATGTAAACCTTTTCCTCATTCCAGTGCGCACGCTCTCCATTCAGACCAAGTGGAGCGCACTTGCGTTCCACCTAATCCAGGTGGGACAAACTTTGCGTTTCACTTTCGTCACTTCCGCTTGGGGTTTTTTGGCGTTTACGTCCGGTTGCCTTCGTTCGGTTTTTAGTTTTCCCCTTGGAGACTCGGGCCGGGTAAAATGCACTTGCGTTCCCACCCTTGCCGCTCCGTGCGCCCCAAAAAAAGACATGTTTTTTTTTGGGTCTCAACGGCGCGGCGCTGGGGTTTCAGGTAAAGTACTCCGTTAGGTGTTCTCTGTTTTGTAATTTTCTTTGTTTTAAACACTATTTAAGGTGATGTTCAATTAATGTGCTACGACAAAGGGCTGTATACGCCTAAAACATGTCAGGTTTTTGTTCTCCATGTCCCCTTTGATTCGCCTCCCCTGTATTGCATGCTGTTTTTTTTTATCCCGAATTTGTACTGGCGTTTTTGAATAAAGTTTCCCAAATTTTTTATTGGCCCGGTGCTGATAAATTTTGGGCTTTTCCCTTTTATGTGTTGGTGCAACTTGGAGCATCGATCGTGCACGGGAACCCAAGGAGGACTAACAGTTGTGCTGTCTTAGAGGTGAGCTGGTTATCCTCTATCGTTTTACAGTTATATGATTGGATCCAAAGTCTGCTTTGATTTGAGTTTTCGCTAGTTGACATTTTGTGGCCCATTATTACATTATCCTTGTTTTCCTGCCTGAGTATTGCTAATATATAGTCTCACGTACACACAAAGCAGCACATGATGTAGGGGTCACTGTAATGGAGTTGATTTATTATCACTCAGTTTTTATTTGAAACTAAAACCTCTCTCAGGTAAAAAATTTGAGAAATAATTCAGACCCCAACATAGTCCAGGCACCCTAATTTTTCTGCTGCCAGCACCTTCCTTCAAAACCCCAAATCGGGGGGGAAAGGGGACCCCAAAACATATGCACACGTCCCGGGCCCGTAGAGAGGGGGCCGGAAATTTGATTCTAACAAAAGTGGAATTGTTTAGAATTTAAAGGAAAATTCGGTTCGGAACGAAGTCGAAGTTTGGGGGACTTCGGGTGGAAAGGGAAGTTTGCTATTGTTTTGTTTAAAAATTGGCTGCGAGCACATGGGGTTTCTTGGGGAAAACCCATCTGGGAGGAAGAAGGGAAATAAACCCTTCCCATAAAATGTCCCAGAGATGAAAGCCAATCAGGGGGAACCGGGGGGGGTTTCCCTTGTGACGTCACCCGCACTATAAAAGTCTGGGGCGCGACGTTTGGGAGCTCAAAATCCTCTCACTTTCTGATTGGGGAAAGGTGCTCCCGGGCGGCTCCCCTTGGGGAAAACTCATACTGAAAAAACTGTTTTTTATACGCGTTTTTTGGGGGGGGGTTTGTCTCAGCTTGTCTCAGAGCCCTGCTTCTCTTAAAAATTTTTTTCTGATTTTGGGGGTATTGGATCTGAAGTCAGTGTGGGGTCAAAATCCCAGCTGCATGTACTTTTTAATGCTTTTATGCTCACACCCACATTGAATTAAAAGGGGGATTAAGCCTGTTCCTGTTGTATTCATTTAAAAAAGGGCACGTTTTTTCAATTAAAAAACACCACTTCATTTTTGGCTGCTCAAATTTTTGCCCCCCAATTTAAATCCAGGGGGGTTTAAATTTAAACGTTATTTTTGCGTTGTGGTGGGAAAAAAAGAAAAACCCTCTTTTTAACCCCCAAAAAAAAATTTTTTCCCGTAGCCTAATTCAAAAAGCGAAGGTTTAAATTTCAATTTTTTTCTTGTTGTGTAGGTAGAAAACACGCCATTGTAACACGACAAAGCTCGAGTTTGTGGTTTTTCTCAATTGTTTGGGGTGCAATTTAATCCAGGGGGTTTAAATTTAAGCTTGTTTTTTTTCTGTGGTGACTAAAAAAAATGTCTTCACCCCCAAAAAATACATTTTTCCCGTAGCCCAAATTACAAAAAGAAGATTAATTCAAATTTTTTTTCTTGTTGTGTAGGTAGAAAAAAAAACGCCATTTTAAACCGCTAGAAAGCTCGTAGTTTTTTGGTTTCTCAATTATTTTTGTGAATTTACATCCAGGGGTTAAATTTGCGTTGTTCTGCAGTTGTGGTGACTAAAATAAAAAACCCTCTTTTCACCCCCAAAAAAAAAAATTTTTTTTTGTGCTTAATTTACAAGCGAAAGGGTTTTTAAATTTTTTCTTTGTTGGTAGCGTAGAAAACACGCCATTGTAACATGTCAACGCTCTAGTTTGTGGTTGCTCAATTGTTTGGCGCAATTTACTTCCCGGGGTTAATTGCGTTTTTTTTCTGCTGTGGTGTAAAAAAAACCCTCTTTCCACCCAAAAAATACTTTTTTACTTTAGCCTAATTCACAAGCGGGGAAAATCACTTACAAATTTTTTCTCTTGTTGTGTGGTGGAAAACACGCAAATTTTAACACGCTACAAAGCTCGTATTTTTTGGTTTTCTCAATTCTTTTGCGCAAATTTACACCCGGGGGTTTTAAAAGCGTTGTTCTGCTGTTGTGGGACTCAAAGAAACTGTCTTTTTCACCCCCAAAAAAAAACATTTTTTTTTGTAGCCTAATTCCCCAAGCGGGGTTTAAAATTAAATTTTTTCTTTTTTGTTGTGTGGGGAAAAAAAACACGCCTTTTTTAACACGTACAAAGCTCGTTTGAGTTTGTGGTTTGCTAAATTTGTTTGGGCAATTTAAAATCCAGGGGTTTAAATTTTAAGCGTTGTTTTGGGTTTGTGGTGACAAAAATAAACCGTCTTTTTCCCCGCCAAAAAAAACTTTTTTCCTCTAACCCTAAATTACAAAAAGCAAAGGGCCAAAATTTAAAAAATTTTTTCTTTTTTGGTTGAGGTGGGAAAACAGTTTTTTTGGGAACCCGCTCCCAAAAGGGCTTTTTGTTTGGGGTTTGGGCTAAAATTTTTTGGCGAAATTTTACCCCGGGGGTTTTAATTTAAAGGGCCGTTTTTTTTTCTGCTGTGGGCCAACCCAAACAAATTTTTCCTTTTGGTTTGGGGGGAAAAGAACAAGACCCCAGTTATAGTAGGGGGGTTTTGGAAAAAAAATATCCCTAAAAACCCTAAAAAATTAAATATTCCCCCCCCCCCCCCCCCCCCCCCAATAAAGATAATTAACTATACAAAAAATAAACCTTTAATATTTTGCAGTTTAAAAAAAGTGAAATAAAATTTAATACACCCAAAAAAAGCCTTTTAATTCCAAACCTATAATACTAAGAAAAAACCAAAGGGAAACCCAACTGCCCTGAAAAAAGGGGGACCCCGAAAAACCCTAGCTAAAAAAACCCCTGTATTTCCCTAAAATGGCATCCCATATAAAAAAGGGATATTCTTTTTAGGTACTATACTCCCATAAAAAAGGGGACAAGTGCCCAAAAAAAGATTTTAAAAAAAAAATTTCCAAAGATAACCCAAATAAACCAAATACCAATATAGAAAAAAACAATATTCCATACAAAAAAGAACCCCAACGCTTTTTTCCCCCCCATGGGGGGACTATGAAAAAAAAATTCTCCCAAAGGGGGCCCATTTGGATTTACCGTTTAAAAAACCGTCCGGCCCGGGACTAAAATGGCCCCCTGCCCTTTAACCCCCTTTTTTTGGACCAAAGTATTTTATTTAACTTGAAAAATTTTTTTTGTAAAATTGTTATCTTTTGGTTTTCCCCCCCCTTTTTTCTTTATATTTAAATTTATGGGGTTGGCTAAAAATTTGGGTATACTACTTCCTTTTGCCACTATTGAAATGAGGGGAACTGAGAGGCTTCCGCCCCTTTTATTTATTTTTGAATTTTTTTGGTTATTTTTTTAGGGGTATGCGGGTATTTTTTGGGAGTGGTGTTTACGGGTATACCTTTGTCCCTTTGGGGCCCTCAATGTGAAACCCTAAAATAAGTTGCCCCAGGGAACTAAGGCCCTGATTCCAGCTTTTGAGAAAAGGGTATCGGGGGTTTTATTACTCAATTTTGAGCTAAGGGCCCCCTTGAGGGTGAGGACTGGGACCCATAGGTCCTCCTTCCCCGGCAGGGGATCAGGACCCGTGTGTTTTTTTTGAGGGAAATTTTTTGGGGTTTCTTTTTGGGGCCCCAAAACATTTATTCTCGGGCCGGGGGCCGGGCCCCAATGTCGCACTCCTTTGAGCCGGCATTACGGGCGGGGGGCCCGGACTGGGCGAGCGGGGGGAAGGAAGTGCGTGGGGTATGGGGGCATGCGCGGGGGGGCCCTATTCTCCCGTGATTCACGAAATTGAATCTGTGTTCTTTATTGAAATTGGACTTTCCCGACCCAGGGGAGCGAGGGGGGGACTTTCCGGCGGGGGGCCCCGGATGTTTCAATTTTTTAAACAGCAAACCCAGGTAGGTTATTGTGAACCCTGTCCTGGGTTTGGCAAAAAAATTGCCCCAAAGGGGGGATCCTTTGGTTTTAAATTTCGGGAAAAACCACCCTCCCATCAAAAGCATACCAAATTTGGAAAAAGGGTGGAATTGCCTCTTCTTTATCAATAAATTGGCTGTTTGGATTCAAAACTCTAGGCATCCCTTTGGGTTGTTTTTAGGCCCCTTTAAATAAACCCTGCATTCGGGGGGGAAAAACCGCGTTGGGATTTTTGGGTTGTTGGGGATATTTTTTTGTCTATATGGGTATTTGGTGATTTGGTTTTTTTTTGTTTTGTTTTTTTTGTCTTGTATGGGCATTGCCCTTTTTTAATGGCATTTATATTTCCTTTTGATATCTGTATTTTTTATGGGATTTTGCCCATTAGGGGGGGTTAAACGGGTTTTTAGTTGCTAGGTTTGCGGGGTGGCCTTTTCAGGGGGGTTTTGCCCCGTTTGTTCTTCTTATTTATTAGGAGGTAGGAATTTTTTAGGGCTTTTTTGGGTGTATTATTCTTATACATTTTTTTAATCTGTATATTTTAAGGTTATTTTTATTGTATATTTAAATTGTTTTTTTTGGGCCGGAAGGTATTGGTAATTTCTTATGGTTTGAGTTTTTTGCTGGGGGGTAAAAAAAAAAAACTTTAAACCCGTTTTTTCCCCCCCCAATAAAAAAAAATTTTTTCCCTGTACCCTAATTCACAAGCAAAGGGTTTTAATTACAACTTTTTCTCTTGTTGTGTAGCGTAGAAAAAAAAAAACGCCATTGTAACAGCTCCCAAGGCTCGCTTTTTTTTGGTTGCTCAATTTTTTTTGGGGCAATTTACACCCGGGGGTTTAATTTAAAGCGTTTTTTGCAGTTGTACTCAGTAAAAGAAACTTTTTTTTTCACCACCACAAAAGAAAATTTCTCCCGCAAAATTTCTACCCGGGAGGTTAATTAAGCCTGTTTGTGCTTTTATATTCATTTAAAAATTACACAAAATTTTTTTAATCGGAAACAAAACCAATTTAATATTTTTCCTCCCCTTTTTGTGAAGGAAATTTACTTTCCAAGGGTTCCCAAAGGGCTTTTTTAGTGGGTTCATTTGGAGTCAAATACGGGGGGGTTGTTATTTTATATACTTTATTTCATAAAAAACAGGGGTCTGTCCCATTTTTGGGAACATTAGTCAGAAGAGGGGGTGGAGGTCTGCCCCTTGCCGGGTTTGGGGGGCAGGGCCAAAAACTTTCCCAGGCCCAGGAAAATTTACAGAAAAGGGGGATGTGCAGCAGGGGCCCCTTTGGTGAGGCCACAACTCCCTTCCCTCTAGGGGGCCATGTGTTTGTCAAAGAAATCCAAAGGGTTCTTGTTTTGGTTGAGGGGGTCATCCCATTCCTCCCAAAAATTGAATTGACAAACCCCAGCCAAGAGTCAGGGGGAACTTCAGACACAAACCCTTATTTGGGCCCATGGCCCGGAGCGGGTCCGGGCCCCCACCCGTCCCTAAAAAACCGCCCCTTTTTCCCACCCGGTTTCCCTAAACCCGAGATCTACTATGTGGGGGGGCTGCGGAAACTTATAGCTAGGATGAAAAATTTTTGGGGGAGGCCCGTCAGAAAGTTATTGGAAGCGAAAAAAAGGGGGCCCCAAATTATCCCCGGTTTTTGCGGGTAGGCGGAAAAATAAAGATGTGGAGAGGGGGCAGGGGAAAGGTTTCATGTTGTGAGGGGTCAGCCTCTGAAACCCAAAGCCCGGTGATGGGGGACAGCAGTGGGGATAAAAACCCCAATAAAAATGATGATGTACCCGGCCCGCATTTGGGGGGGGGGGGGTTGGGGCCAAGGGTTTCCCTTCTTGTCAGGGAAGGGGGGCGCCAGCGGGCGCGTCAGGCGCGGGCACCCAGAAAGGGTGGGTTGTGTGGCGTGAGTCAGCAGGGTGCAGCTGGTTGAGGGGGGGAAAAAAGGGAACGGGGAAAAAAAACCCGTTCGCGGGGTCCAAGAAAGTTAGCGGACAGGACCCTTAGCAGGGGCCCGGCGGCGGTAGTAGTCACTCCCCAGGGGCCGGAGCGTTGGGGGAAAAAAAAATCCGATATCGGGGGGGTTGTGGGCATTTTCTTTGGGGAAAGACACTGGAGGAGCGAATATGGGTTTATGTGGGAATCGGGGGGGCAGAAAGTGAAGCGGGGGCCAGGGAGCTATGTTGGGCACCACGGCCCCTGCTTAAACCTCCCGGGGTTTTCCCCAATCCAGGGGCTTGGGAGAAAACGGGTTTCAAATGTGGTGGTCCATCCTGCCGACGCACCCAAACGCCCGCAGCGGCCCAGGGGCCAGCATCCCCCTTTGCAGCCAGTCAGGGTCCCCCACCTCTGGGGGAAGGGGTGTTTCTCTTTTAACATCTCCCGGCCCAGATGCCCTGCTCCTGGGACTCATGGGCCAGAGTGTTCGCAAGGGGGTTTGAAAAGAGACAACAGTATGGCCCAAACCCCTTTCTAAGGTGCGGGCAGTGCCCCTTGCTCCTGTCCAAGTTTGTTGGTACTCCCAGTCCCTCCCTTCCCAAATGGTTTACTTTTAAACCATTCGAGAATAATGGTTTGGGGGGCCGACCCGAGATGGAGAGTTCCAAGCCTTTAATTTTTTTTTCCAAAAAAAGGATTTTACCCCACTTCAAAAATTATGTAAAAGGGGAAAGGGGGGCCCAGTCTTTGGTTTTTGGGGTTTTTTTCCCAGGTGACGGCAGCGGGGGACGTCTGGAGCTTAAATACAGGCCCGGGCCAGAAAACATTCCTTTTAAACCAAAGGCCCGGCCCATGGGTGAATGTGTTTCCTGGGCAACCAAAAATTTTGGAAGAAGACCCCGTTTTTCCCCTCCATTTGTCAAACAGCGCCCCTGCGCAAATGTCCGCTCCCCTCCTCCTCCTCCTAAAACACCACCATCAAACCCTCCAAAGTACTGCTCCATCATCCCACATGTTTAGGGCACGCGGTGTCCTCCTGGCTTGCCTCGGCAAACCAATTTTTCCTATGGGAGAAACTGCCCCGGGGTTTCTTGCAGCAAAAAAAAAAATTTTTTCGGGATGTTTTGGGTTTTTCCGTCCCAATTAAAAATTTTTGGAACCCATGGGGGACGGAAAAGGGGGGGATAAACTGGTGTCGCGTGAACGAGGAGGGAAGGCCCAATCCCCCCCTGCAGGGCCCGCACATGTTAAATTTTTGGGGTTGGGGAAAAATTTCCCTGAAGTCTTCCCCCGTTTCTTCAAAGATTTAAAAATTTGCCCAGGAAACGTGCAGGGCACTTTTTCCTTTTCTACAAAACCGGGAACCCCCTCCTGGGATTTGTGGGGGCCAGAACGGCCTCTCCCGCACTCGGGATATGCGATTTTTTTTCCCCCCGTTGGGAATTAAAGCCTGCACATTTTGGGAAACCGACGTATGAACAGAAAAAAGGCCCATTAAGGGTTTTTTTGAGGGACCCAAGGCAGAAGGATTACCCCCCTTTGAAATTTTTGATGTCAGGCGGGAGCTCATGAAGGGACCCCTGCCGTTTGCTGGGGCCCATTCGAATTAAAAACGTCATTCCCCGCTTTATGTCCCGGAACAGATGCTGAAAATCTGTCTGGGCAGGGGACTGGAGACGTGGTGATTTCAAACTTTACGGCCCATGAGTCCGGTGGGGATGAATGGAGGGGAGGAGGACCTTTTTGGGGCAAAAGCATTTGTCTGGTGGGAAAAAAAATGGGTTTTTACCCAGGTGCCAAGGGGGAGGGAGGGCAGGAGCAGCTGGAGGAGGTAGATGGAGTTTAGGAAAGGAACGGGGGGCGATGCCCGCAAACACCCTGGCAGTTTTAAAAGTGGGATGGGGAAACAAAGGTTCCCTCAGGGTCAATTTTGCAGTTTGGCCCCCAAACGATGATTTGGGTGGGCAGTGACAGCCAAAAGTCACCCTCGGAAAAGGGAAAGATTTTTGGCTCTCCCCCAATTTTGGGCCCCCCGCTACTGGTCCAAAATGGGAGCTTTTTTCCCCCAAATTGAGAGAGAACAAACTCAAAAATATAGGGGGAATTCCCCCGTAGTAAATTGGCCGCTGCCCATGTACGGCCCCGTCCCCCTCTGAAGGTTGACCGGGGGGGGTTTTTCAGCGCTCACAAATTTTTCGCCACGTGTGGGGAAGGTGGGGGGTAGGAGCTAGTACCAGCCCCTTTAGCAGCAACCTAAGGGCTAGGGGGTCACTTTATGAGCAACTTCCTTCACCCGCCCAGGGGAGGGGGCAGTCGCAAACAGCAGGGGATTAAGGGAGGAAAATGGAGCAAATCCTGAAAACCCAACAGGTGGTGGCTACTTGGACAAAACTTGCCACCCCCGTTTTGAAAAATCCGTGGACTGCTGGGGAACCAAAATGGATGTGTGGGCCCGGAAAATTTCCAAAATTTGCAGTGGAGGAAACTGTCTTGCCCCGGGCCAAATAGTGTGGAATCAGGGGGTGTTCGGCGGGGGGGCCATCGTTACCAAAAGGGGAAGCTTGTCCAAAGGGGGAAAAGTGGAAGACTGACCCTTTGTCAAGATTTAATTTAGGGTGGATGGCCAAAAGGGTTTTCCACCCCAATGCCCTTTGGCGTCGATTACGTTAGCCATGGGGGCCTAAACCCAAAAACTGTGAGAAAAGAGTTGGGTTCAAAACCTTTCCGCCTCAGCCACTTTTTTGATGCCGCCACCCGCCTGAAAGGGCCAACCCTCTGTGCCCGTTTTTTCCTTTTGCCTACCACCATCTTTACCGGGAATGGTATTGCCACTCACCCCCACCCCTGCTTTTTGCTGGTTGTTTTGACTTCCCTGTGTTATTGTAAACTCTTGACCTTAAAGTGCTGCGCTGTTTTTGCTTTCTGGGTCCCTCCCCACCCTGCATTTTTGCCCCTTTGACCCCATGCTGTTGGTCCCGGGCCCTCAACCCCCCACTTTTGTCAAATTTTGCCACTACCTGAACGGGTTTCTGCTGTGGCTGCTTTCCGTGCCCTCCAAAACTGTGTCCCTTGTGCCACTCTTTTTCCCCCAAATTTGTTTTTGCCTCCCCTTTTTGTCTTTTTGCCCCTCTTGACCCCCGCTGTTTTTGCCGTCACCTCCCCTCTCTGTATTGTGCCCTTGTTTGGCCCCCACTAAAAGTTTTGTCAACCCCCAGAAAAATTTTGGGCAAAAGCCCGCCTCATGTGCTACTGTGGGGTGCTGCTGTGCCCTCCACACTGTGATTGTGCCACTCTCTGGGCCTTTGCGGCTGCTGCCGTTTAAACCCATCTTTGTTCTTTTTGCCACTCTGTGGCCTACTACTGTTTTTGGGCCCCCTCCCGAATGTTTTTTTGTGCCATGCCTTTAACCCCATTCTGCTACGGGGCTGTGCCGTGACCTTAAAACTTGTCATTGTGCCCTGTCTGATTTATGTGTGGGTTTTGGGCTGTGCCTTATCCTTTAAAAACTGTGTCATTGTGCCCCTTCCCCCGTGGGCCCACTCCCGTTTTTTGGGCCCCTCCCGAAATGTAAATTTTGCCACTGCCTTTACTCAGCTGTGTGTGGTACTGCCGGGGGCCTTTCCAAAACTCTGTCATTTGCCCCTTTTTGAAATTTTGTGCTGTTGTGGCTGCTGCCGTGACCCAAAAAAATGTGGGCTTTTTGCCTCTGTGGCCTACTCTGTTTTTTGCCCCCCCAGTGTCTTTGTGACTCTCTGACCTCATGCTTTTGCCCCTGCTGTCACCTCCTCCTGTCATTGTGCCATCTGGGGCCCTACTACGTTTTGCCCCCTCCAAAATGTCTGTCCCCTGCCTGCCTCATGTGCGGTGGGGGCTTTGCGTGCCCCCCACATGTGTATTGTGCCACTCTTTTTACCCATGCTGTTGCGTACTCCAGTCTCTGTCATTGTCCCCTTTGTGGCCTTTACGGTTTTCCCCCTCCGAATGTCATTGTGCCACTCCCGAAATATGCTGTGCTGTGGTCTCCCGTCCTCCACCCTGTGTAATGTGCCACTCTGGGGCCTTCGTTTTTGCCACCTCCAAAAGTCTTTTGCCCCCTTGTTGCCCTATGTGCGTTTTTCTCTCCCGTGACCTACACACTGTGTTTGTCCCACTCTTCCTATTTTGTTTTGCCACCCCCCAAGGGGCATTGTGCCATTTGACCTCATGTTGCGGGGCTGTGCCCAAAACACTGTTTTTGTCCCACTTGGGGCCTTTTTTCTGTTTTGCACTCCAGTTTGTCATTGTGCCTCTTGACTATCCCTGCTTTCCCCTTTTGGCTTGTGCCCCGGGGGAACCCCTTTTTCCCCCTCCTGTTTTGTGCCACTGTTGCCCTCATTCTGCTCTGTGGCGGCGTGACCTAACCACTTGTCTTGTGCCACTCTGTGGCTACTCCGTTTTTGCCACCCCAAAATTGTCATTTTGCCACTTTGCCTCTGCTGCTGTGGTGCGCCGTCCCCCCACATCTGTCCTGATGTTGCCTCCTGAGCCCTCAGTTGTTTTTTTCATTGTCGGCCTGACGTATCGGCTACATCCCCCCTTGTTTTTTGGTCAGTTTGCCCTTTAATGCCCCGGGAATTTTAAAGTGAAGCTTTAAGGCGGCGGGAGTTTGTGTGTGTATATAAAAAAAAACATTGTTTGAAGACCAAAACCAAAACTCCCTCTGATATTTTAAACATGGCCCAATGTTTTACAGCACCCCGCGGGTCTGTGCCGGAAAAAGTTGTTTTTTAAGCGATTCGTCCCAAGCAATTCCGAAACAAATTTTGTCGGAAATTCGGCGAAGTCACCGAATCGAATTTTTGAGAAATTCGCCCATCTCTAGTAATGACAAATGTTTACAAGTTGTAATAGGTTTTGTGTCTGATTTCTCCGGCCTTTTATAAGCAAATTTTTATAGCAATATTTGACAACTAGCATAACTCCATAGAGGCCAATGAGTCAAAAATCTAATTTAAGGAAAAATTTCTAAATGCTTAACAATTGGAAACAAAGATCAAGCTCAGGCTTGGTTCTCATCTGTGTTGGAGGTTCTCTGTGCTGAACATCTGGCGCAGAGGTAAAAACGGAAGCCAATGGCGTTGTTTCACAACAGACACCCATACCGCCCAAAGGACGCTATTAATTACAATGGGTCCCTTGGGTTTCTGCAATGGTGTCTGTTATCTAGACAGAAAAGATAGCACAACTTGCTGCAAAATTTTTAGAACCTCTGACAATATAAATATATATTTGAACCAAGCCTAATCATAGACATTAAGGGCAACATGTATGATTTTTGGTGCCCAGGCGCCATTTGTTTGTGTGCATTTATAGCATAGAATGCACCTAAATCTATTAACCTGTTCTACTGCGGGTCATAGATTTAGCGCTTTCTACAGTAGCTGCAAAGCGACACTTCTGACTCGGGTAAACCACTCTTAAAGTGGTCTACCTGTTCCAGCAGTAATGCACCTGGATTTGCCATTGTAAAGCTATAAATGTGTAGCTTCATATTGTTATAGTGTGACACGCCCCAGCACGCCCCTGATCTCTGGCGCATTACAAAGTGCCATGGTCGCTTTGTAGTGTGACTGATATTGGAATGCGCCTGTTTTAAAAATAGAGTGAACGGGGTTGCACTACTTTTCGGGCTGATAAGACGCCAGACTTCTAGCACAGCCCATTCATACATGTCACCATAAAGGATTAACCAAATAAGAATAAAATCTACTGAATAGTCAGTGGGATGTGGGCTCATTCGGTTAGTTCTCCACTCTAGAAAACAAAAATTTATTACTCCTTTCATGATAAAGAGGAGGTAAAGAAGAGATTATCAAGGTGAGTATCTTTTAAAGTCTTTTTTTTTAAAAAAACTTGTTGGTTCTTTAAAAGTGAATACAGCAATAGGAGCAGCTTTGAAAACTACAGCAACAAATGTGAGGCACAGACAAGCTGCGCTAGAACATTAATCCCAAAGGTCACCGATAGATAAAAATCACTAGCTCGATATTAATAAAAGTGCACAAGTAAAAAAATTTTCTCATTAACTTCTTTCTGGCAAGGAAAATTTTAGTCATATGGATAACGAGTTTCTGCAACCATAATTTTTTATTTTTTGTTGTTGTTCATAGCTGCATGAGGTCTAGTTTTTCTATAGGAAATACTGAAGAATTTTAAGACATCATTTTTGGTTATAAAACACTGTTCATTATCAAGTTTGTATTTACATTTTTTGCTGCCCTTGGTACTGAGATTTGATACATCTAACTTTAGTGACACAGACTTGGCTCATACACCATATAAAAATTGCATGTTTGTTGCAGTTTTGTTTAACCACAGCAAAAATGCCATAGTTTTCGAAAATCATGACAAGAACAGTGATTTTGACCATGACATGAACCAGCCATATAGTCTTGTGTATTTGCTATTACGTGCGGTGTTGTTTTGCTGTAGTTTGGGCCTGTTTTTTTTTTAAGAGGCCAGAGAGCCTGGATGGGGAAGGTCGCTCCCTTACTCCAGCCTTGGCCTTACTAGCCAGATAAAAGGCAGCTGGTTCAGGTCAGAAGGGGTTTGGTGTGCTTCTGGACCTGAAGCCAGAAACTGTTTGCTGCCAGAGTTGTGAGGCTGAAGTAAGCCTGTGGACCTGCTGCACCTAGTCAGTGAGACTGTTCCATAGTTGCTTTATTATTACCTGAAGAAAGGACTTGTTATTTTCCTGTTTACATTTATGCTGCAGTGAAGCTGTTTGAATTAGAAAGATGGTTGTCTACAATATAAACTTTAATTTATTGGGACTAAAAACCTTTGCAAGTAACTGCGTTTGCACTGACCTCCCACAATTGGTGTTTTGGATGCGAGCATCATCTTTGCTAGTGCAAGTACCTGTCCTCAGTGTCACAAGTTGTGCCACGACCCCCACAGTGGGCCGCAGACACGCTTGTATTCCCTGGGTCCCCACAACAGTTTACTCACCTCTCCGTGCTCCTGATTTCCAGCATGCCTCTGCTGTCTGCCGGCATGTGCATCCCTGCTCTCTAGGGCACCAGTATGCCGGCTCTCAGTAACATGCCAATGAGTTCCATGATTGACAATGCTTTTCAGTGCACATCCTGTGCAATATATACAATATTGAACAGCAGTTCGAGAGTGCATACTGCTGTGCGTTATATATATGCGCACACTGCTCATTTAGAAGCCTGGATCCTGGATCTAAATGAGCAAGTGGCAACAAGAAGATCCATTGGTAACTTGGAAGCAAGTTTGCTGCTCACTGAGCAAGCACTCGGAGGAGTAGATGCAAGGGAGGATGGCAGCATGAAGGTGCAGGGACATGAGGCAGCTACCTGGGTGACAATCAGAAAAAAGAGTAGAGGGAAAAGTGTCAGAGAGGTTAGTCCTGATTTGGCATACCCAAAAAATTTGCAAGACTGGCAGATGTCAATTCAGAAATAGCGCTGCTACAACCAGACACTTCCTGTGTATGCTCCAGTAAGGTTTGGAATAGGAGCGCAGGGCAGGCTAGACAGGTTCTGGTAGTTGGGGACTCTATTATTAGGGGCACAAATAGGGCAACCTGTCACAAAGACCAGGATTGTCGAACAGTATGTTGTTTACCTGGGGCCCAAGTTCGACATATCGCGGATCGGGTTGACAGATTACTGGGTGGGGTTGGTGAGAATCCAGCTGTCATGGTCCACATTGGCACCAATGATAAAGTTAGAGGTAGGTGGAGTGTCTTAAAAATTTCAGGGACTTAGGCCAAAAGCTAAAGACCTCCAAAGTAGTATTTTCAGAAATACTACCTGTACCACAGGCAATATAAGAGGGGCAGTGGGAGATTAGGGAGATAGAAAAGTAGCTAAAAAATTGATGACAAGATGGCCAGTAGGTTGGTGAAATATTTAAACTAGGGACTGGGGGGGAAGACAACTACACATATAGCATGCAATATAATGAAAATACAGCTGAGAATTAGTTATAAACCAGGGGTTGAGGGAAGGGTGTAGTAATAGTTAATAAGGACAGGTTTAAAAGATAGAAAACCAAAAAACCTCTAAATTGCATGCTGAACAATGTCAGGAGTCTCATCAACAAAATAAAAGAATTAGAATTACTTACTGCTGTAGAAAAATTGCTTGTGGGGATAACGAGCATGGGGGGTTTGGGCTACCGGTTTTTTAAACTTAAGGGGTTAGTTTATTTAGAAGAGATCGTAAAAATGGATGGGGCAGGGGTATGTTTTTGTGTAAAATCCTGTCTGAAGTCAACACTACGGGAATATATAGATAGAGCAAATGAATATGTGGAGTCATTATGGGTAAATAAATATACATGGAAGTAATAACAAATATAATAGAACCCATGGAAGATGCACTCCTCAAACAAATAAATCATTTTCAATACGATTTTATTTAGGCCCTTTTCGGTTTGGGGAACCTAAGGTGCAAAAAACTTAATAAACACCCCTAAATAGACCGCAATTTGGAAAACCCCCCTTAAGGAAATTTACCCAGGGGTGCTTGGGGTATATAGACCCACGGGGTGATTCAAAATTTTTTTTTAGCAAAAGGCTGGAAAAAAAAAAAAAAAAATTCCCAAAATCTGCAATTTTAGTTTAAAAAATTTTTCATATATAAAAGGAATCGGGAAAAAAGAACCCCAAAAACTTTGTTAAGCAATTTTTTTCCCAAGTTCGGAAATACCTACTGTGGGTGTAAACTGCTTTTTGGGCCATGGCAGGGGTATAAGGAGGGCCTTTTTGGCTTTTGAACGGTTTTTGGGGGGGCCATGTCGTTTGCAAAGCCCTCAAAGTAGCAGAACAGGCAAACCTTCCGAAGTCCCCCTTTTTGGATTCAACACCCATAGGGATTCCTAGGAGTATTCTGCATTTTAGGCACACGGGTTTTTCCAAGTTTTTTTTTGCATTGGGAAAATAAAAATGGGGGGAAAAAAACCCTTTGGGTCATTGTTTTTTGGTTTCAATTTTACAGCATTCGCCGTGCTGAAAAATGATGTGAAACTTTACTATGGGGTTGGGACAATTTACAAAGATATGGTTTTTAATAGTTTTTTTTTTTATTATTTTAACAGTAAAAATACTCTAAAAAAAATTGGTTTTTTAGTTGCCCTATCTGACAGCCATAACTTTTTTTATTTTGCTGTGTGCAAGCTGTGTATGGGTTGGGTTTTTTTGGCCGGGGGATATTTTGTTTGTTTTTTTATTGGTTTTTTTGGGGTTTACTATGTTTTGGTATTTTTTTATTTTTTTTTTTAGCGGTCCCTGTACTATATTTGAAGGTAGCTTTCCCAGAGGTCAATAATTACACCGTTTCCCTTTTTGAATTTTTTTTTAAAGGTTTTAAAATTGCTTTTTTACAAAAAAACCCTTTTTATTCAACCAGGAAAATACGTTTTTGCATCGCCATGTCTGAGAGCCATAACTTTTAAATTTTTCTGTGTTTGGGAGCTGTGTAGGGACTTTTTTTTTTTTCGAGATGGTTGATTTTTTTATTAGTATCCTTTTTGGGGGAAAAGGTTTTTTTTGATCGTTTTTAAAACCCATTTTTGGACCGGTGAAGAAAATCTAAAACCTAGTAGTGTTTTTTTTTTTTACAGGGCTCACCGTGCTTTTCCCGTGTAAGTTAGCTTTATTTTTGGGGTTGTACGTTATGGCGATACCTATTTTTATTTTTTTTTATGTTGAAGCACTTTAAAAAAAAAAAAAAAAAGTGTTTTTTGTGTGTAAAACAATATTTATGACGTATCTTCTGAGAGCTATACTTTTTTTTTTTTTCCCGTATCAGAGTGTAAAAAGGTTTTTTTTTTGCGGGATAACTGACTTTTAATTGGTAAAATTTTGGCGTTACTGGGGATTTTTTGATCGCTTTTTTTCCCATTTTTTGTGCTGGGGGTTTAAAAATAATCTTATTTCGGGTATTTTTTTTTTTTTTTTTCGGCGTTCCCCACGGTTAATTAACAGACAATTTATGGGGCGGTCGTTACCACGGGCGATACCAATATGGGTATTTTATTTATTTTTTATCTTTTTTGGGGCGTTTGGGTTTGAAAAGGGGAAAAGGGGGTGTACTATTTTTATTTTATTTTTTCGTGTTTGTGTTTTACTTGTTTTTCACTTTTTTTAACTTTTTTCATTTTAAAAGTTATTTTTTTTAAAATTTCCCCCTGGGTTTAATGAGAATCTTTAGATCTCTCATTCAATGGAATCGTGCATGTTGTTGCTATGACTGGTTCCTTGAAAATGTCGTCACGATGCCCGGGACATGCCCAGGGCACGGGCCGGGGATCGTGGGGCACAGACAACCCGGAAGGATTTTGTGCCCTCCTGCGTTGTAGGAAGGCGGACTGCAGGATCGCCCGATCCTGGGGTGGTGCCGCCCAAAGAGAGCCAGGAGCGATCTCCTCCTGCGTCTCTCTTATTATTCGACCCAATGGTTTTTGATAAAATTTAAGGGTTAACCGCCCCCCCCCCCCCCCGGGGCGATCCGGGGTGGGGCCGTGCGGGGATGTAGCGTAAATACAGCACCCCGCGCCGACGCGGGGACTCTGTTTAAGTTGCGCGATCCCAGGAGTATCCTACGCCAGGTGCGTGAACCCAAAAGACCGGACGTTTGGATCGCCCCGGTGTTTAAGGGGTTAATATGACTTATAGACCCCAAAAGTAACCAAGGGTTAGGTTGGGGGACCTAGGAAAAAGTGACCAAAATATTAAAAAATTTCCATTTATCCTTCCATAGAGTATTTTATCAAGGAGCCAAAAAAACACTGAATTTCAGGAAGGCTAATTTTATTCTACTTAGAGAGGCCCTAAACCTCATTGACTGGGATTAGGTCTTCAAAAATAACAAAACAGATAATAAATGGAAGATCTTTAAGAACATCTTAAGCATCCACTGTGAGAGGTACATGCTTTTTGGAAATAAAATTATTACTAACAGAAAAAAAAAACAATGTGGATAAACAGAGATGTAAAGGAGGCAATAAATAAGAAAAAAGAAAGTGTTTAACCTACTTAATCAGGAGGGCAATGAAGAGGCACCAAAAAGCTTTAAGGAAAAAATAAAATATGTAAAATAATGATAAAGACAGCAAATCTGGAAACAGAAAGGAAGATTACCAAAGAGAGTGAAACCAACCCCAAGATATTTTTTTAAATTAAAAAATAGTAAAATATTGAAATTGAAAATGTTGTCCCTTTGAAAAGTAATGAGGGAGGTATTAAACAATGTTTTCTCCAATGTATTTACTAAGGAAAATTACCTTCATGTTGATGGGCAGAGGAATGAGGTAAACTCCACCTTAACAGTTTCTTGTCTAACTCAGGAAGAAGAGCAGATTCGCCTTAAGAAAATTAAAATAGACAAATCACTAGGTCCTGATGGTATACACCCCTGTGTCCCCGTGGAAATAAGTAATTTGGGGCTGGGGCCCCTTTCTTAATATTTATGGCTGTATAATAACTCCCAAAGGATTGGCGTACAAATGTGGGTCAATAGTTAAAAAGGGGTCAAAAAGGATCCAGAACTATAGGGCCGGAAGCTTAACCTCTGTTGTGGGTAAAATTTTTTAAGGGTTTTTTAAGGATGCTATCTGGAGATCTCACCCAAAGAAATGTATAATGCCGTTCCGCAGGTTTTGAAAGGGTTGATCCTGGCAAAACTAATTTTATCAGTTTTATAGGGGGTTAGTTCTAGACCGATCGGGGTGAGGCCTGGATGTATCATCTAGTTTATCTAAAGATTTGATACTGCACCAAATAAAAAGGGTTTTAAGTAAAATGGGGAAAAGGGGGTTAAAAAATGCTTGGACTGGGGTAATTGTTTGCAAGTGGGGAAATAAAAGATGATAGAAAAAAATAGGGGGTGATTAGGAGGGGGGAATTTCCCAAATTCGGGTTTGTTCACTTTTCCAAAAATTCTCGGCAAAAAATAAAATTCGGTTATTTCCGACATACCCTTCGGCGAACGACAACTCACGTTCAAACAAACTAGCTATTTCCAGGGCTGCACAGAGCCTGCAGGTGCTGTAGAACGTTAGTGGCCATGCTTAAATATGCAGAGGAGCTTTCTGTGTTTGGTTCCTTCATATCCAAATACACCCGCACATGACGCCGCGCCGCTCATAGACATCGCTTCACTCTAAAATTCCCTGGGCCACTTAATTCAGGACAACAACTGACCCAAAAAACTGTAAGGGGAAATGTAGCCTGGATCAAAGTCATGCAGCGACAGCTGGAAAAAAACAATCTGAGGGCTCAGGTGGCAACATCAGTGGACAGAGTGGGAGGGTGACCGGTGGCAGCCACAGCAGCATGAGGTCAGACAGTGGCACAATGATATTTCTGGAGGTGGCCAAAAACAGGAGTAGGCCACGGCAGAGTGTCACAATGACACAGTGGTGGTAGGTTACGTGCACAGCCACAGCAGGCAGTATAGGTAAGACAGGTGGCACAATGACAATATCTGGAGGTGGCAAAAACAGGAGTAGGCCACAGAGTGGCACAATGACACAGTGTGTAGGGTCACGGCATGCAGCCACAAGCAGCAGCATGAGTTCAGACAGTGCAACAATGACAGTGTGTAGGTCACGGCAAGCATCCAACAGCAACAGCTTGAGGTGTCAGACAGTAGCACAATGAGCACAATGTAGTAGGTCACTGCATCAGCCACAGCAGCAGCAATGAGGGTACAAACAGTGCACAATTACATTCTGGAGGTGGCAAAAACAGAGTTAGTCCAACAGATTGTGAGGCATAATACACAGTATGGAGAGCGGTCACGACAGCAGCCACAGCAGCAGCATGAGTCAGACAGTGGCACGAAGAGATATTCTGGAGGTGGCAAAAAAACAGGCAGTAGGCCACAGAGTGGGACAATGACAACAGTGTTGAGGTCACGGCAGCAGCCACAGCAGCAGCATGAGGTCAGGCAGTGCCACGATGACTTTCTGGAGGTGGCAAAACAGAGTAGCGCCACAGAGTGGGACAATGACACATCAGTGTGAAAGTCACGGCAGCTGCTACAGCAGCAAGCATGATCAGGTCGAGACAGCGTGGCACAATGACACAGAGTTAGGTCACGGCAGCAGCCACAGCACAGCATGAGGTCAGACAAGTGGCACACATGACACAGTGTGGTAGGTCACGGCAGCAGCTACAGCAGCCGCATGAGGTGAGACAGTGGCACAATGACATCTGGGAGGGTGAGCAAAAATAGTAGATAAGCGCCACAGATGTGGGACAACAGAACACCAGGTGGAGGTCACGGCAACCTGCAGGTTATTCAAGACCACGCAGCATGCAAAAGTTCAGAGAGCAGGGCACACAATCTGCACATTCTGAGGTGGCACCAAAACAGGAGTAGGGCCACATAAGTGGGACAATGACACAACGAAGTTTGCTCCCCCCTTCACTCGACCAGTGTGGAATCACTCGCACAGCAGCACAACAGCAGCATGATCCAAGCGTGAGTGGCACAATGTCGAACCAGTAGCTTGCTAGGCACCATCGGCAGCAGCCACCGACGCATCTGAGCATGAGGTCAGACAGTGCGACAATGAGACACAGTGTTATGCTTCACGCGGCTGGACAAGCAGCCCATCAGCATAAAGCATGAGGTTCAGACCAGATTTCACAACTGACACATTGTGTCGAACAGTCAGAGGCAGCAGCTACAATACAGTCAGCATGAAGGTCAGACAGATGGAGCAACAGATCTGTACACACAGAGTCGAGTGTAGTGACACACGGGCATGCAGCTACAGCGACAGCAATGGAGCTCAGCAGAGGTCAGACAGTGTGAGCATCAAATGACAAATCTGGAGAGATTGGCCAAAAACAGCTGAGTATAGCCCACAGAAGATGGGACAGATTGACATCAAGTGTATGAGTACAACTGGCAGGCAGCCACCAGCAGCAGCATGAGGGTCAGACAGTTAGCACAATGACACAGTGTTGCGCAGTTACACGGCAGCAGCCACAGCAGCAGCATTGAAGGTCAGACGAGTGCATCAATAGATCAGAGTGTGATAGGTCACGGCATCAGCCACAGCAGCAGCATGAGGAGTCATATACAGTGGCACAATGAGCACAGTGAGTGCGAGGTCACGGACAGTAGCCACAGCAGCAGCATAGAGTCCAGACAGTGGCACCAATGACACAGTGTGTAGTCTACATGCAGCAGCTACACAGAGCTGCAGCATATGCGGTCAGAACCAGTAATAGCGTCACAAAGTGACAGAGTGTGTAGGTCAACGGAGGCATAAGCCACTAGCAGCACATGAGGTCAGACAGAGGCCAATGTACATTCTAGGAAGTTGGATGCCACAAAACCGAGTAGAGCCACAGAGTGGGACAATGCGACACAGTGTGGAGGTCACACGGCAAGCAGCCACAGCATCAGCATGAGGTCAGACATGTGGCACAATGAACACAAGTGTGTCTAGAGTACCGAGCAGCGCATGCCACAGCAGCCTCATGATGTCAGACAGAGTCCACAGAGTGCAAGAAGTGTGTAAAGGTCCCGGTAGGCATGCAGCCACAGCAGCAGCATGATGTCAAGACAATGGTACTCATATGACAGAGTGTGTAGGTTCACGGCAATCAGCACAAGCAGCAACATGGAGTTCAATAGAGTTAGGCACAATGGACACAGTTGAAGAGGTCACGGCATGCACCACCAAGTTGAGACAAGCAGCAGCATGAGGTCATACAGTGGCACAATGACATTCTGAGGTGGCAAAAATCAGGAGTGAGACCACATTTGTGGAGGGGACAATGACACATGTGTGGAGGTCACGGGCAGGAGCAGCCAAACGAGCAGCAGCATGAGCAGTCAGACAGGGGCACAATGACATACTGGAGTTGGAAAAAACAGGAGTACGCCACAAGAGCGTCTGGGACAATGAGACACAGTGTGGGAGATCCCCTTCAGCAGCCACAGCGCAGCAGCATGAGGTCAATAGTATTAGTGAGAAATATGACATCTCTGGAGGGGCAATCAACAGGAGTAGGCACCACAGAGTGGACAATGACACAGTTGGACAAGGTCACGACATCACATCACAGCATCGAGCATCTAGGGTCAGACAGTTTCACATATTACCACGAGGTGTGATAGGGTCACGTCAGCAAGCCACAGCACAGCATGAGGTCAGACGTTGGCACAAATGATCACAGCTGTGTAGTCGACGGCGAAGCTGCCACAAAGGCAGGCAGCATGAGGTCAGACAGTGCTTGCGTGCACAAGTGACCATTTCTGGAGTGTGGCAAAAACAGGAGTAGGCCACAGAGTGGGACAATGACACATTGGGGAGGTCACGGCGAGCAGCCACACCGCAGCAGCATGAGGTCAGACAGTGGCACAATGACATTCTGGAGTGTGGCAAAAACCAGGAGTAGACATCTATAGTGTGGACTAACTGACACAGTGTGGGAGGACACCTCAGCAGCACAGCAGCATCATGAGGTCAGACAGTTGCACAATGACATTCTAGGTGGGCAAAACACGAGGAGTAGGCCACAGAGTGGACATGGACACAGTTTGGAGTAGACAACCGCGGCAGCAGTCCACAGCAGCAGCATGAGGTCGAGACGTTAGCACAATGACAAGAGTGTGTATGTCAACGGCACAAGCCACAGCAAGCAGCAATGAGGGTCAGACAGTGGTCCACAAGACAGAGTGTGTAGTCACACGGCAGTCAGTCACAGCAGCAGCATGAGTCAGAACAGTGGCACAATGACAACAGTGTGTAGGTCACGGCAGCAGCCCCAGCTTCAGCATGAGGACAGACAGTGGCACAAATGACAGAGTGTGTAGGTCACGGCTCAGACACACAGCAGCATGAGTCATACAAAGAGTGGCCTATACAATGACACAGTGGTTCAGTTCACGGCAGCAGCCACAGTCAGCAGCATGAGGTCAGCGAGTGGCACAATGACACAGTGTGTAGGTCACCAGCAGCAGCTACAGCACAGCAGCATGAGGTCAGAATGTGGCAGCAATGTGACATTCTGGAGGTGGCAAAAACAGGTATGAGGGTCAGACAGTGGCCCGAATGACACGTGTGTAGGTTCACGGCAGCGAGCTACATGCAGCGCTTTAGGTCAAGACAAGTGGCACTAATGACAATCTGGAGGTGGCAAAAAAAGGAGTAGGCCACAGAGTGGGACATGACACAGTGTGTAGGTCCACGGAGCAGCTACAGCAGCAGCATAGGCCACAGATTGGTTACAATGAACACAGTGTGGAGTCAAGGCAGGCAGCCACAGCAGCAGCATGAGGTAGACAGTGCACAATGACATTCTGGAGGTGGCAAAAACAGGAATAGGCCACAGAGACGGGACAATGACAAGTGTGTGTAGTACCACGGCAGCAGCCAACAGCATCAGCAAAGAGAGTCAGACAGTGGCACAATGAACATTCTGAGAGGTGGCAAAAAGAGGAGTAGGCCACAGAGTGGGACAATGACACAGTGTCTAGGTCCACGCGAGCAGCCAAATCAGCAGCATGATTTCAGAAAGAGTCACAATCACATTCTGGAGGTGGCAAAAACAGGAGTAAATCCCACAGATAGGAGCACAATGACAGAGAGTGGAGTGACTACGGCAAGAGCAACAGCATGAGGTCATAGAGTGGCACAATGGAACACATGTGGAGAGGTCACGGCAGCAGCCACAGCAGCTCATGAGGTCAGACAGAGTGGCAACAATGACAGAGAGTGTGGAGGTTGGGTGGCAAAACCAGTCCTGGAAGAAGATGGTTGTTGGCAGATGGAGAAACTGTCAGCAGATTGTGTGCGCATCAGGCGGGTGGCGTCATCAGCATAGTGTGCTTGGTTAGGTAATTTGAACCCAACTCATTCTCACAGTTTGGGTGAGGGCGTCATGGCTGATTTATTCTGACATCGCCTAACGCATTGGTGTTGTGAGAAATACAATGCCGACGTCCACCAGCCTGATTCATTCTGTGACAAAGTCAGTCGTTCCACATGTCCCATGGACAAGCGGGTTTTCTCCTTGGGGTAACGATGGCCCCCGCCGCACTGAACACCCGCTCTGATGCCACACTTACTGTCCGGCAGGAAAAGCTTCTCCACTGCAAAATCGGCAAGTTGCGGCCACACATCCAGTTTGGCTGCCCAGTAGTCCAGCGGATATTCTAACTGGGGTATCAGAGTGCTTTCCACGTAGGCCACCACCTGTTGGTTCAGGGTCTGCTCCAGGTCCTGCTGCTGCTGCTCCTGGCGACTGCCCTCCTCACTAGGCGAGGGAATGAAGCTGCTCATCAGTGACTCCAGACTTAGGTTGCTGCTGATGGAGCTGGTCCTGCTCCGAAACCCCCCCCTTCCACCGGCAGCCACGGCAGTAGGACGTGGGCGCTGGAGAACCCCCCCGGTCAGACCTGTCAGAGGAGGGACGATACCGCATATAGGCAGCGGCCAACTGACTATGGAGGATTTTCCCTATAGTATTTGATTTTGTCCTCCCTCTCAATAGCTGGGAAAAAATGCCCCCCATTTTGGAAACCGGTAGCGAGGGTCCAATAGGGTGGAGAGCCAGAACTCATCCCTCTGCCGGATGCTGACTATTCGGCTGTCACTCGCCAGGCAAATCAGCATGCTGCGGGCCATCTGCACAAGTGAGGGGCTCCCTGCCTCCATCTTCACTGTATACTGCCAAAGTGCTTGCGGGTCATCTGCCTCGTCTTCCTCATCTCCATCTAAACCCCCTCCAGCTGCTCCTGCTCCTCCCTCTTGTCACCTGGGTAAAAATCCACTCATTTCACCAGACCCAAGCTTCTGCTCCAATGTCCTCCTCCTCCTCCATTTCAGTCCCCACCAGACTCATGTGGCCGCGAGATGTAGTCGCCCCGTCTCCCGTCCCTGCCCAGACAAATTTTTTCAGCATCTGTTCCAGGACATGAAGCGTGGAATTACGTTATTTATCCCGTAGTCCTGGCGGAAATGACAAATAACGTGGCCTCCTCGGAATGGCTCAACAAACGGCAGGTGTCACGAAATGAGCTGCCACTGGCTGACATCAAAGTTACACAGGGGAGTACTCCTGTCCCCCTGGTTCATCAAAAAATCGTTAATGGCCTTTCTCTGATCATACAGTCGGTCCAACATGTGCAGGCTGTAATTCCAAGGGTGGAAACATCGCATATCAGAGTGTGTTGGGGGTGGCCCGTTCTGCCGCTACAACTCGAGGAGGCTGTTCCTGGCTTTTGTAGAATGGATGAAGTGCATGCACAGTTTACTGGCCATTTTCAGAATCTTCTGAAGATCGTGGAAGACTTCAGGAACCTTTTCACAACAGATTGAAACACTTTGCGCCATGCACGGCGCATGGACCATCCCTCCTCGGTGCAGCACGGACACCATGGTTTCTCCATTGTCTGTCACCATGGTTCCGATTTGCAGTTGGCGCGGAGAAAGACAAAACATCATTTTTCTTGCTGATAACACGGAGCAGTTCCTCCCCTGTGTGACTTTTGTTCGCCGAGGGCAAGCCAGGTGTAGAACTGCGTGACACCCCTGTGCCCTACACATGTGGTATGATGGAGCAGTACTTGTGGAGGCTGAGATGGTGGAGGGGTGGAGGAGGGGGGCGGGACATTGGCACAGGAGCCGCAGTTTGACAACGTGGAGGAGGGAAAAGCGGCGTCTCCTGTCCAAGTTGTTGGTGTGCCTGGGCAGGAAGCACATTCACCCAGTGGGCCCGTAAAGGACATTTTACTGGCCCTGACCGTAGTTATATCTCCAGAAAGTTCCCCGCTGCCGTGCACCTTGGAACAAACCGATAAGCTCAAGGACTGGCCCACCTTCTGTTCTACAAATTTATGAAGTTGTGGTACTGCCTTTTTGGACAAGAAAATACGGCTTGGAACTCTCCATCTCGGCTCGGAACAAGCCATTAGTTCTCTGAACGGTGCAGAGTTTCCACCATTTTGGAAAGGGAGGGACTGCAGCACCAACAACTTGGAAGAAGTACGGTCAGCTTCTGCACCTTAGGATGGTTGGACGCATACTGTTGTCTCTTTACAATCGCCCGCTGAACGACGCTGGCGCCAAGTAGCGAGGAGCAGGGCATCGGAC
>JAODAL010005822.1:0-85000 GCA_025379985.1 Phyllomedusa bahiana
CTAATTTTGCCTTTTTTGATTTGTTTCGACCTCTTAAATCTCATGCTATGCAGATTTGTCTGGAATACTGTTATTTAATCTAGATGTATCTAGGCTAGTCTTTTCTTATCTAGATTTGTCTAGGTTTGTCAAGTATCATGTATATTTGTCTAAACTATTGTTGCCTCATCTTTATGTATCCAGGCTAGTCTAATCTCTTCTAGATTTGCCCAAGCTCATCAAAGTTCAGGTTATATGTACTTGTCTGGACTACTCTTCTCTAAGGTAGATGCATCTAGGCTTATCTTGACTGATCTAGATTGATCTAGGTTTATTTGTTGACTTGTTTAGGCTGCTTTTTACTAATTTTGCCTAATCTAGATTTGTTTAGACCCCTTTAGTCTCATGCTATGCAGATTTATATGGACTACTGTTGCTTCAACTAGGTGTATCTAACCTAGTCTTGGCTCACCTAGATTTGTCTAGGTCCATCAAGTATCATTTTTATTTGTTTAATCTACTGTTGTATCATCTAGATGTATCTAAGCTAGTCTTTTTTTATTCTAGACTTGTCTAGGGCCATCAAGTATTATGTATATTTGACTAAATTTTCTGCTCCTTATCTGATGTACCCTTAGTTAAACTCATTTGGGTATTCACCTAGTCTTTTTCATCTAGATTTGTCTAGGTCCATCAAGTATCATGTCTATTTTCCAAACAACTATTGCCTTATCTAAATGTATCTAGGCTAGTCTTTTTTAATCTAGATTTGTCTTGCATCATCTAGATGTATCCAGCCTAGTCTTGGCTCATGTAGATTTGTCTAGGGGCCCCAATATCATGTTATTTCTAAAATATGTGCTTCATCTAGATGTACCAGCCCATCTTTTTCATCTGATTGTTGGTCCCTAAAAAATATGTCTATTTTCTAAACAATTATTGCCTTATCTTGATGTATCTAGGCTAGTCTTTTTTTAATCTAGATTTGTCTAGATCCATCAAGTATCACATATTTTTTTCTAAGCTACTGTCGCCTCATCTAGATGTATCTAGGCTAGTCTTTTTTTAGTTAACCCCTTGGGCCCTGTATTATGTTATTTTTTCTAATCTATGTTTTTATTAATGTATCCAGCCTAGTCTTGGCTCATCTAGATTTGTCTAGGTCCATCAAGTATCATGTCTATTTTCTAAACTACTGTTGCCTCATCTAGACGTATATAGGCTAGTTTTTTTTCATCTAAACTTGTCTAGGCCTGTCAAATTTTTTAAAATTTTTCTTATTACTTTGCTTCATCTTAAAGTTCCACCCAGTCTTGGCTCATCTAGATTTGTGTAGGTCCATCAAGTATCATGTCTATTTTCTAAACTACTGTCGCCTCATCTAGATGTATCTAGGCTAGTCTTTTTTAATCTAGACTTGTCTAGGTCCATCAAGTATTATGAATATTTGTCTAATCTACTGTTGCTTCATCTAGATTTCCACCCTAGTTTGGCCTTTTAGATTTGTCTGGCCCCAAATTTCTTTTTTTTTATCCCTTTTTTCTATTTTTTTTTTTTAAGGTTTTTTTTAAAATGTTGCTTTTTCTATAGGGAAATGGGGTTTTCTTTTTTTAATCTAGATTTGTCTAGGCCCGTCAGTTTCATTTTTAATTTGTAAATTTAAAAAGTTGCTTATCTGATGTTGTAGCTAGTCTTGAGTCATCTAGATTTGTCTGATTGTAAGTCCTGTGATGTAGACCGCTAAGTATCAAATTTTTGATGCATGTAGGCCGCTCTTGTCTAATCTTGACCTGTTAAATCTTATGGAATGTAGATTTCTCTATGCTACTTATGTCCAATCTAGATTTTTCTAGGTTTGTTATTTTAAATTTGCATTTGTTTGTCTTATGTTAGATAACAAATATAGATAATTGAGAAAAAGCCCAGATTAGGCAAGAAATTTTTCCCTAGACTAGTGTTTTGAGGGGTGGTTTTGTCTGAATTGGTTGTCAGTATCGGTGTATTGTTTTGTGTTTACATTTCCTTGGTTCAGAATCAGTGAAAATCTGACCAAAGATGCGAAATTAAAGGCGATTCGCTGGTTTAGGGTGAGAGCCTGGTGGGTAGAGGTGGACGTAGATATGTATCCTGAAATTTTGCTCTTGCTCCCAAAATTGGCCTAAATCAACCTGACTTCTACCTGTAGCCACTCAGTTCCAGCCCCATCCCATAGAAACTCTGTACTGGGCAAGAAGTAACATGGGCATCGATCTTGACATTTTTTTGGACGTTGCTTACTGATTGTCATGGGGGGGTGTTTGAGTTTTTTCTTTAAATGAGACCTATTCTTATCTTGAAAAGGGGACCGATGTTAATGCTGTGATCAGATTGATAGGTTTTTCTACTTTACAGGGTCTACGGGAACTACAGGATCTGCCCAATGAGCCAGTAGATTATTGAGAGTAGCCAAGAGGACTCTTCCAGTGCTGAAAATGAATGGGAGAGAGGTGACCAAGGAGATGTCGGAGCACATACATGTGTGATTACAGGACGTGCAAGGTGGGGACTTGTTAAAAGGGTCCCGGTGTGATAATAAAGGTGCTTTAAATTTTAAGTGAAATAAACTTTATCGTTGTTTGTTAGGTTGTTCACTGTGTGTGTATTAACTTATTGTGCTGTCTGGTTACATCTGTTTATCCTCCAGAGGATCACTTTTTGCTGGTGCAGTGACTGTGTCATACCTTATCTCTTATGATCCTGGTTAATCCTGTTTACACTCCCGAGTGCATCCAAATTTTTTTGGAGCAGTCACTGTACTTCATACTTATCCTTACTGATCCCGAGTTTCATCCTGTTTTAACTCCAGAGCTGCACTCACATTTGTGGCGTCCTGTCATACTTTTTTTTTTCCTGTATGACGGTTCATTGTTTTTTTTCCAGAGTGCACTCACTATTTGTGGGGGAGTCATGTGACATACATTCTTTTTCCTGTATGTTCCCGAGTTACTCCCGTTTTTATCCAGGCTGCACTCACTATTCTGCTGGTGCGTCATGTACATACATACTTATCTTACTGTTGAGTTACATCCCGTATTATCCTCCGAGCTGCACTCACTTTTCGCTGGTGCAGTATTTTTAAAATTTCTTTTCCCGTACCGATCCCGGTTTCATCCTGTATTATCCCAGAGCTGCACTCAATTTGTGGTGCAGTCACTGTGTCAACATTACTTTTCCCGTAATGTCCTGAGTTAATCCCGTATTATACTCCAGAGCTGCCCTACTATTCTGTGGTGCAGTATGTGTACATTCTTATTATCCTGTACTGATCCTGGTTACATCTGTTACCATGGCCATCGGCTTCCTGCTCTGCCAATTAGTCTTGTAGGCCGCAGGCAGCCTACAAGACATCAGTTGAGGTGTCCCGACGTAGGCGGGCGTGTTTGAGGGTGCTACGGTAGAAGCACGGCCTTATATGATGTTATGTCCAGGTAGTCCTCAACTTACATGTACGGGATATTCCAGCACTACGTAATCCATATATTATAATAAAAATATTTGCTTCTTTATTGTTCCATGTTCTTTAAAAAGCTACAACCAACTTGACACACATCGTTTAACGCCAATGCGTTTCGGGCACTTACACCGTTCTAACTTACATCTGTCCCTTAGTTACAAATGGAGGCTTACGAGGCATGCTGGCACTTGTAGTTCCATGTTACAGTTGCATTTCGTGCATCCTCGACTTACACCATTCCGACTTACATCTGTCCCCTAGTTACAAACAGAAGCTCATGGGGCATGCTGGCACTTGTAGTTCCATGTTCAGACGCGTTTTCTGCATCCTCGACTTACACCGTTCCAACTTACACCTGTCCCCTAGTTACAAACGGCGGCTTATGGGGTGTGCTGGCACTTGTGGTTCCATGTTCCACAGCAGATCGTAGCCGTGGAACGGCAAGTTCCAGCATGCCACAGCAGCACATGAGGTGGAAATTAGGTGAATTCTTCACTGCAAAATGTAAAAACCCTTCACTGCGCTATCAGAAACGAAAAAACCTATTCCGACTTACAAATTCAACTTAAGAACAAACCTACAACCCCTGTCCCATTCGTAACCCGGGCACTGTCTGTATTTCGGTAGGACCCAATGCCCTGCTATGCCCAAGGCCACATAACCCTGCAAAGATTGATCGTCGCCTTGTGGGACATGGGTTAAATAACGTTTGCAGTGGGAGCGGGCGACAGGAGAAGGGTTAATCACCGCTTGTCTTTCCATTGGCAGCGCTTTTCTCCTGTTGCCATGGCGACGAGGCCTTGTCGCTGCTTGGCGCATACATAAAGTCACCTCAACACAAACAAGCCCTATTCTAATGCTGATTGTGCCCGCAGCCCTCCCTCATGAGGTGTACCCGCCATCTCCTATTGTACTCAGTACAGCGGGCACCTGGGGGCAGGGTAATTGAAATTAACCTCTTCCTTACGTATAATGTATAAAACCTAGAGGAAAATGGCCGCAGATTAGGACGGTTCCTGCGGCTGAATCCCGTAGGGACGCTTCAGCCGGTGACATTGTTATAGATATTGAGGGAAAAATATACCACATAGCATCAAAGTATAATAGCTGCGGGTACTTCAGAGCTGCATTCACAATTCTGCAAGCTTCAGAGTTGGAAAGCCGAACATTCCCTGTTTGTTCAAGTGATTTGCATTCTAGGACATGTTATCAGTATGACAGGTACTGTACAGTCACCTGATATACTGGAGGCTGCCCCCTGTATTACAGAAGGATGCTCCTACTATAGACTTTGATGGGAGCTCTGTGTTCTCCATATTGTTCTATGGGAGTTCCCAGTACAGGGGAGCGCTGTGTTCTCTGTTCTGTTCTATGAGAGTTCCCAGTGCAGGGGAATGCTGTGTTTTCCATTCTGTTCTATGGGAGTTCCCAGTACGGGGGGGCGCTGGGGTCTCCATTCTTTATGGGAGTTCCAGTCAGGGGACCCCGTGTTTTTGGTTGAGGGGGTTGTTCTCTCAATTCTGTTTATGGGAGTTCCCATTTACAGGGGGCGTGTGTTCCCCCATCCTTTTCTATGGGAGTTCCCGGTCAGGGGAGCGTTGTGTTCTCCATTCTTTTCTATGGGAGTTTCCCGGTACAGGGCAGCGCTGTGTTCTCCTTTCTGTTTATGGTGATTCCTGGTACAGGGGAGCGCTGTGTTCTCCATTCTGTTCTATGGGAGCTCCCAGTACAGGGGAGTGCTGTGTTCTCCACTCTGTTCTAGGTGAGTTCCCAGTACAGGGGAGCGCTGTGTTCTCTACATTCTGATATATGGGAGTTCACAGTAAAGGGGAGAGCTGAGTTCTCCATTGTGTTCTATGGGAGTTCCCAGTACAGGGAGCGCCGTGTTCTCTCCATTCTCCTCTATGGGAGTTCCCAGTACAGGGGAGCGCTGTGTTCTCCATTCTGGTCTATAGGCGTTCCCAGTACAGGGAGCGCCGTGTTCTAAAATTCTCCTCTAGGGAGTTCCCAGTAGGGGAGCGCGTGTTTCTCCTTCTGGTCTATGGCCCGTTCCCAGTACAGGGAAGCGGTGTGTTCTCCGTTCTGTTCTATGAGCAGAACGTTCGGCCATGCTCATAATTCCCAAAGAACAGAATGGAGAGTTTTGCGTATGCACAACTGAATTTCTTTCTTTCACTTCTGGGGACCCGCACATATCAAATAGGTAAATCCAAAAATCGTGGGGGAGATTTATCAAGACTGGTGCAACGGGAACATGGAGCAACCAATCAGCTTTCATTTTTTTCATATGATCGGTTGCTAGGGGCAACAGCTTCACTTTGAGTTAAGGAGAAGGGGTAAATAAGGGGTTAAATCAGTGCAATATCCAGAACATGGCCGCCCTCACCTCACTAACACAATTTGCACCTCCGCTTTTTACTGCTGCGTTTTTCCCCATTGACGTCAATATGGGGTTTTTTTGTACTGAGGCCCCTTTCGCTGCCATCTGGCATTTGATAATCCAGAACGTCCAATAGTCCGGCACCGTGCTGGGAGAAGAGCAGAGATTAGAAGTGATAGCTGCAGCATGTACTAATCCAGAGCATCTGATGATCCGGTGCGGTCAGGGATGATATCATTGACTTGTCACCCAGCTTTCCTTGGGTCCTGTAAGTAAAATCTATGTAATGAGGCCATGATGTGGAAGAGAAGGACACATTCTGACATGATTGTGCAGGTGTGTGGTCAGTACATTTCCTGTTAGAGCTAGGATCACGACCATAATGGTTTCCACTCAGCTTTCCCAGAGCCCGGAATAGTAAACATACAGCGATCCAGGAAGTAATTGCTGAATAATTAGGCAGATATGTATTCAAGAGGCAAAACAATGGTCATGCTTGTCACCCAGCTTTCCCAGAGCCCTGAAGAGCAAATCTATTTATACAGTAAAATAAGCAGCTCTGTCCTCAAAATCTTTCTGGGAGCTCTAATGGCAGCCATATTGGTTGTCACCCATCTTTCCCAGAGCCCTGAATAGCAAATTTATTTATACATTAAAATAAGCAGCTCTGTCCTCCAACTGTTTCCTATGGGAGCTCTAATGGCCGCCATATTGGTTTTCACCCAGCTTTCTCAGAGCCCTGAATAGCAAATCTATTTATACAGTAAAAGAGAGTGAAATAAGCAGCTCTGTCCTCAAAATCTTTCCTATGGGAGCTCTAATGGCCGCCATATTGGTTGCCACCCAGCTTTCCCAGAGCCCTGCATAGCAAATTTATTTATACAGTAACAAAGAGCGAAATAGGCAGCTTTGTCCCCTATAACTTTGCTGTGGGAGCTCTAATGACAACCATATTTGTTTTCACCCAGCTTTCCCAGAGTCCTGAACAGCAAATCCTCCTGGTTAGGCCAAAACACAGGAGAGGGCGATGCATTATCACATAGCTTAGCCGATATGGTCTTTTGAATGCATCCTGTTTTGGAAGCCACCCAGCTTTCCGAAATAAGCAGCTCTGTCCTCAAAATCTTTCCTGTGGGAGCTGTAATGGCAGCCATATTTGTTGTGACCCAGCTTTCCCAGAGCCCTGAATAGCAAATCTACTTATACAGTAAAATAAGCAGCTCTGTCCTCAAAATCTTTCCTGCGGGAGCTCTAATGGCAGACATATTGGTCGTCACCCAGCTTTCCCAGAGCCCTGAATAGCAAATCTATTTATACAGTAACAGAGAGTGAAATAAACAGCTCTGTCCTCAAAATCTTTCCTGCGGGAGCTCTAATGGCAGACATATTGGTCGTCACCCAGCTTTCCCAGAGCCCTGCATAGCAAATCTATTCATACAGTAAAAGAGAGCGAAATAAGCAGCTCTGTCCTTCAAATTGTTCCTGAGGGAGCTCTAATGACAACCATATTTGTTGTCACCCAGCTTTTCCAGAGTCCTGAATAGCAAATCTTCTAAGTTAGGCCAAAACATAGGAGGAGAGGGAGATGCATTATCACATACCTTAGCCGATATGGTCTTCTGAATGCATCCTGTTTTGGCAATCATCCAGCTTTCCGAAAGCCATGAGAAGCATATCTGTCTAGTTATATAGTGATATAGAACAGGAGAAAGCGTTACTAGGCGGATATGCTCTTCAGGAATCCAGGAATAATGGCGGCCATATTAGTCGCAACCCAGCTTTCTGAGAGCCTTGAAAAGCATATCCATCTAGCTATGCAGCTATAAAGAACAGGGAGAGCGTCAGTACTTTAATAGGCGGATATGCTCTTCAGGACTTCAGCAATAATGTGCCATATTGGTCACCACCCAGCTTTCCTAGAGCCCTGCACTGCATATTTTCATTATTATGCAGCTACAGAGAAGAGCAGAAAATATCAGTACATTACTAGGTGGATATGCTCTTCAGGACTTTAGCAATGGTGCCTCATATTGGTCACCACCCAGCTTTTCTAGAGCCCTGATTAGCATATCCACCTAGCTATGCAGCGATACATAGGCGAATATGCTCTTCAGAGGTAATGCTCTATACTGACCACCACTCAGCTTTCCTAGAACCCTGATCACCACATCCCAAACTATGATGACCTATGACATAGTGTTGGATTTTTGGAACAGGGGAAGCATCAGTACAGTACTGGATGGATATGCTCTTCAGGACTTTAGCAATAATGTGTCATATTGGATAGCACCCAGCTTTCCCAGAGCCCTGATCACCACATCCCAAACTATGATGACCTACGACATAGTGTTGGATTTTTGGAACAAGAGAAGTATCAGTACAGTACTAGACGGATATGCTGTTCAGGACTTTAGCAATAATGTGTCACATTGGTTAGCACCCAGCTTTCCCAGAGCCCTGATCACCAAATCCGCCTAGTTATGCAATGATTTGGAACAGGGGAAGCATCAGTACAGTACTAGATGATATGGTCTTCAGGACTTTAGCAATAATGTGTCATATTGGTTACCACCCAGCTTTCCTAAAACCCTGATCACCATATCCGCCTAGTTATGCAGCAATATGGAACAGGGGAAGCATCAGTACTGTACTAGATGGATATGGTCTTCAGGACTTTAGTAATAATATGTCATATTGGTTACCACCCAGCTTTCCTAGAACCCTGATCACCACATCCCAAACTATAATGACCTACGACATAGTGTTGGATTTTTGGAACAAGAGAAGTATCAGTACATTACTAGACGGATATGCTCTTCAGGACTTTAGCAATAATGTGTCATATTTGTTGCCACCCAGCTTTCCCAGAGCCCTGATCACCATATCCGCCTAGTTATGCAATGATTTGGAACAGGGGAAGCATCAGTACAGTACTAGATGATATGGTCTTCAGGACTTTAGCAATAATATGTCATATTGGTTACCACCCAGCTTTCCTAAAACCCCGATCACCATATCCGCCTAGTTATGCAGCAATATGGAACAGGGGAAGTATCAGTACAGTACTAGACGGATATGCTCTTTAGGACTTTATCAATAATGTGTCATATTGGTTACCACCCAGCTTTCCTAGAACCCTGATCACCACATCCCAAACTATGATGACCTATGACATAGTGTTGGATTTTTGTAACAGGGGAAGCATCAGTACAGTACTGGATGGATATGCTCTTCAGGACTTTAGCAGTAATGTGTCATATTGGTTACCACCCAGCTTTCCTAGAACCCTGATCAGCATATCTGCCTAGTTATGCAGCGATATGGAACAGGGGAAGCATCAGTACAGTACTAGATGGATATGGTCTTCAGGACTTTAGCAATTATATGTCATATTGGTTACCACCCAGCTTTCCTAGAACCCTGATCAGCATATCCGCCTACTTATGCAATGATTTGGAGCAGGGGAAGAATCAGTACAATAGTAGACGGATATGCTCTTCAGGACTTCGGTGATACCAATGTCACATCAGCGTCCACCCAGCTTTCCCAGGAGCTGACAGAGCTGAGTGGCAGGGTCCAGCGGATCCAGGGCATCCATGTCTAAGCGGTGTCTCCCCACCCCTGACGCCTCCTCTCTCCTCCTCCTTGTGCTGCTTCTCCTTCCCTCTGACGTCATACAGTATTCTCTCCTGTGTCTGCTGGGTGTATTGGAGAGGGGCAGACATTAGAAAAAAAAAAACAGAAAAACAAGTAGGAGGCGGAGGAGAGTGTATGGAAGAGATGGAGACAAGAAGGAGGGAGGCGAGAAAACAGAGCGCTGCCGTCTAATCCAGGCCAAAAATCTTCACCCTTCTCCTTCTCGCCTCTCCTTACATCCAGGACAATGTTCCAGGCTGATTCCTCCGCAGCCTCATGGTTGCAGCAGGGACAGATTGTCACTCAAAGACCCTTCAAGAGCAAAGTCGACCAGATCCGCAAGACTTGTGTGGACAGGAGAGGCGTCTGAGACTGCAGACAGGTAAGGGGCCCAAGGAGCCCCAAAAATGTGGGGGTGCTGGTGACGGTGGTAGGGGTGCTGCTGCAAGAAAGGTTACCGTTGACGGGTGTCAAAAAAATGGGTTGGGGCTGGGCGTGCTTACCTGTTTCCCCTTTTTTTCCCCACCCCCCGCGGTGGGGTGCTTTTTTACCCGCTTTCTTCCCCGGGGCCTTGCCTCTGTACCCGTAAACCCTGGGGAAAAATTTTGGTAGAGGGGACAGCAGGTGGGGTGCCCAAAAAGCTGCCGGGCCCAAAATCCCCCCCCACATGTGTCCCCTCTTCCCCTCCCTTCCCCCCGGTTGCTGCCCTCCTATTAATGGTTTTAAATTTGGGACCGGGCCTTTTGTTTTGTTTGCGTTCTTTTTCACTGGCCCTCTCACTTCTCCCTTTTCCTGGGGAGAGGGTGGACCCCCTTTGGGGGGCTTGGCAGTTTTTTCCCTTTCGTTGTTTTTGGGGGAGCAAAAGTACCGGGGGACCTTCATTCCCCCTGGACGTCCCAACATGGGGGGGTTTCAAGCGCTGGGGCGCGAGGGGTGGGGCGGCTTTTGGGGGCCTGCGCAAGAATAAGACCAATATGAATTACGACAAGCTGAGCCGGGGGTCTGAGAATTTCCCACTACGAAAAAGGTGGGGAGCGCGCCCTGTAGCAACCCATGTGCCCCCGGGGGCTTCTGATTTTAAATCTGGTTCCGGAAAAATTGGGGGGGCTAAAAAATTTAAGGCCCCCATAACAGCACTCTTGGTGGGTTGGGGGTTTTCTTCTCTCCACCTCTACTATGTGGGGGTTCCCCGATAATGGGCGGTATTATTTATACCTCCCTTTTATATATGGCGGTATTATTTATACCTCCCTGGGTTTTATGCCGGTATTATTTAAACCCCCATGATATATGGCGGTATTTTTTTATTCCCTTTCCCGAAGGACAGGGTATTATTTTTTTACCTCCCGATATATGGTTTATTAATTTATACCTCCCCGATAAAAGGGGGAATTTATTTAAAAAGCTCCCCTGATATATGGGGGGCATTATTTGTATCTCCCTTTAATTTTGGCAGCTTATTTTTTACCCCTCCCTTATATATTGCAGTTTTATTTTATACCCCTCAAAAGATATATATCGATATTATTTTTAAAAATCCCTTTTTATATGGGGGTAATTTTAAACATCCCGATTAAAGGGCGGGATTATTTTTTATCTCCCCCGGGTTTTATGGGGGGAAATTTTGAATACCTCAAATTTTTTCTACTTTTTGCTGGGTTTTTAGTTTATTCCCCATTTTTGGGAGGGGGCTCATCTCATTTGGGTATGGGGGCTTTTTCAATTTTTAGTTAACCCCTTGGGGCCCACCAGTGGAATTAGTTCTTGGGGCCACCAGTGTAGTTTATTCTTGGGGCCACCAGTGGAGTTGATTTTTTTTTTGGGCCCACCAGTGGAGAGGTTCTTGGGCCCAACGGGGGAAGTTGATTCCCTTTGGGCCCCTCAGTGGAGTTGATTCTTGGGGCCCCTCAGTGGAGAAAGATTTCTTGGGTTTCCCCCGGGGGAATGATTCCCCTTTGGGGTTTTTTAACCTGGGAGATGATTTTTTGGAGTTCACCAGTGGGGTTGATTCTTGGGACCCCATCAGGGGAGTTTTTTTTTGGGACCCATCCCGTGGAGTTTGATTTCCCTTTGGGGCCCCTCAGGGGGGTGATTTTTTGGGAAATTCACCATGGGGGTTTTATTTTTTGGGGGCCCCCCAGTGGAAACTGATTCTTTTGGGGGCCCCTCCTACAGTTTCCCCGTAAATTTTAAAGCACTTTCCCTTTTCCATTCCCGCCCTCTTTTTCCTATCTACCCCGGTTTCCCGTTATTCTCAGGGGTCAATCATGCCCATGGGGGCCAACCAGAGGTTTTCCCCCCTCCCCCGTGGGAGCCTTGGGGAGGTTTTTTTTTTTTTTTTTTCCAATTTAGGGGTTTTGGTAAAGCTTTTATCGGGGGCCGGACTTTACAAAGGGCCCCTAATTAAGGTTAGGGTTTTGGGTTTTAGGTTTTTAGAAGAAAAGGTTTAAAAACGGTTGGGGAGCTAAGGGCGGGCCCTCAGGGATTTCTTTTTGTCAAAGGGGCCGGGGATTTCCCAAAATTTTTAAAAAGGCCCAATGATGGGAAAAATAAAGGGCCCCGATAATGGGAAAAGGGGGGGCCCCAAAGCTTCAGCTGGGATTTTGGGGCCCGGGAACTACTTAAAGGCATTTTCTGCATTTTTCCCCTTGGGTTTTTGACCCCCCCCTTCCCTTTGCCCCTGGGCCCTGGAACGCGCCCTTTTTATTTTAAGGTTTTTACTTTTTTTTAAACCCCAAAGACGGTTTCCCCAAAAGGGGCCCAAAAAAATTTTACAAAAACAAAACAGGATGTGTGAGTCATGGGTGGTCGGGGGGGCACCCGGGGGCCCCTTTTAAGGGGAAACCCCTCAGGGGCATAACTTGAGCTTTTTCCTTGGCAAACCCAAAATGATTGCTGGGTGTTAGCAAATTTGGGGAAAATGGGGGGAGCCCTGAATTTGGGTTGCTAGGGTAACCCCCTCTACATTATAGAGATGGCCATAGCAACCAATCATATCACATGGACAATTTACTGGAATCTGGTTGCTATGGGTAACTCCTCTCACATGATGGAGATGGCCATGGCAACCAATCATATCACATGTACAATTTTTTGGAAATTTTGATTTTGGGTTGGGTACGGGTTTAAATCCCTCACATTGATGGGGGAAAGGGGCCTAGCAACCCAAACATATGGGTTTTCACAAGTACAGTTTATTTTTAATTGTTGGTTTTTTATGGGTAACGCCTCCAAATTGAGTGAGAAGGTCTTAGCAACCAATCATTTTCCCCAGCTTTCAATTTGCTGGGAATCCCGATTGGGGGTTTTCCCTTGGGGAAATATTTATTTTCATTTGGCCCCCCAAATGGGAAAAAAATTTGGGAAAAATCCAATCAGGAAAAGCCAGCTTTTATTATTTTTTAGTAATTTAAACAGTGGGCTTGATTTGGGTTTCCTTGGGCACTTCCCCTTTCTTTTTACCCGCCCTTTCTTCTAGACCAGGCCCCGCACACCCATAGGGAAATTTCTGGGCCCCCAAAAAAAGGCAAAGGAAAAACCTCACCCCCGGTGGGGTGGTAACACCCTGGTTTTTGGTGGGGCCCCGGGGCATCCTTTGTTGTCAAGGGGGGGGGGCGGGTCCTGGTGGTCAAAACCCCCCTGTCCGTAAAGTTGCGCCCGGCCCGGTTTTAAAAACCACCCCGTGACAGTTTAGGGCCCCATTATAAAAAATGTCCCAACCCTCTAAATTCACTTTGTTGCCCCCTAGCAAAAAATCAGAGCCCATAGAACCCAAAAAGGGTCGCCACTTCCCCAAATTTTTTTCAGGGGCACTTTTTGGGCAGGGTTTTCCAAAATTTTTTAAAAAAGAAAAAGCAAGGGGGATTTTAGTGGGCGGTAAAGCTACGGGGCCGCGGGCCCAAAAAATTTGCATGGTTTACGTCCATCTTGCGGTAAGCCACCCCCCCTTCAAAAAAGACACACCCACTCCACCCTTTCCCGCATAACGGCTTTGGAAGAAAGCCAGGAGGGTCCCTTTTTTGAAAAGGTAATTTGGGCCCCCCCCTAACCAGGGGTTGGGGCCCCCTTTTCGGCCGGTAGATGCCCCCTTGTAGCCAAGTAGATGCCCCCTCTGTAGCCGGTAGAGCCCCCTTTGTTAGCCAGGTTGGTGCCCTTTTGTTAGCCAGGTAGGTGCCCCCATTGTTAGCCAGGTAGGTGCCCCCATTGTTAGCCAGGTATTGCCCCATCTGTTAGCCAGGTAGGGGCCCCCATTGTTTTCCAGGTATGCCCCATGTCGTTAGCCAGGTAGTGCCCTCATTGTTTGCCAGGTAGTGCCCCCATTGTTTGCCAGGTAGATGTCCCCATTGTTTGCCAGGTAGATGTCCCCATTGTTTGCCAGGTAGATGTCCCCATTGTTTGCCAGGTAGATGTCCCCTCTGTTGCCAGGTAGTGCCCCCATCTGTTGCCAGGTAGTGCCCCCATCTGTTAGCCAGGTAGATGTCCCCTCTGTTGGCCAGGTAGATGTCCCCTCTGTTGCCAGGTAGATGTCCCCTCTGTTGCCAGGTAGTGCCCCCCTCTGTTGCCAGGTAGTGCCCCCATTGTTAGCCATGTAGTGCCCCCATCTGTTTGCCAGGTAGTGCCCCCTTTGTTGCCAGGTAGTGCCCCCATTGTTGCCAGGTAGTTGCCCTCTCTGTTAGCCAGTTTTGAGCCCCTAAAGCTATAAAAATTTAAAAAAATAAAAAAACCACTTACCTTACCAGGCTCAGCACGGGCCAGCTCCTTTCCCCATCTCTTCAGCGGCGCAGGGGGAAGTGAGAGCAGGGGGCGCGTCCCCTTCCCCCTGCGCCGCTGACCTGTATGTGCGGGCACACACCGGCGCCGTACATACAGGGGGAGGAGGGTGAGGAGGAGCGATCCCCCTGCCTCCTCCCGCACAGTGAGACCGCGGGGGGGTGAGCGGCCGCGGCGGCCGCTTCCCCCGCCTGTAGGGGGGGAGGTCCGGCGGCGCAAGAGTAGCGCACCAGCGCTACTCTTTTCGCGCGGTAATTTAAAGGACCCCCGCCGCCTGCAGGCGGCGGGAGGAATGCCAACTCCCCCGGTGGGCGGGAGGGGACCCCAAATAGCGGGACCCCCCCGCCAAAAACGGGAGAGTTGGCATGTATGCTATATGAACTGAAAGGGGCGCTCTGATTGGTTGCTGTGGGCTGTGACTGGTTGCTATGAGCCCTGATTGGTTGCTATGAGCTCTGATTGGTTGCTATGGGCTCTGATTGCTTGCCAGGGGCTTTGATTGGTTGCTATGGGCAACAAAGATAGTCTTAAATCTAGACACTTTTCGTACATAAGGCCCCAAGTTTTCAGGTATTATCTGCCTACCTGGTCCTAGACTCTTCCCAAACCCAGCCCTGCTATATTCTGTCAGGTGGATTCTGTCTTAAAGGGGTGCTAAGACCTGATGGTTCTATGAGTTCGTTTGGGTTGTTAGGGGTTTCTGATTGGTTGCTATAAGAAATTGGGTTTTTGCAGGGCTCTGATTGGGGTTGCTATGATCCCCTGGGTTTATGGGATTTGATTGGTTGCTATGGGCTCTGATTGGTTTTATGACCCCTTGACTGGTTACTATGGGTTCTGATTGGTTGCTATGAGCACTGACTGGTCATATGAGCTCTGATTGTTTGTTATGGGCTCTAATTGGTTGCTATGGGCTCTGATTGGTTGCTATGAATTTCTGATTGTTGTTATGAGCTCTTTTTGGTTTTTATGACTTTTGTTGCTTGGGGCAACAAGTGAGTTTTTTAGACCTAGCATTTTTCAAATTTGGCCCCTAGTGTTGCTCTAGGATACCTGAGGTTATCACTGTCATCTCCTTATACATATCTATGACCTTTAGGGAGATCATTTGGAATGGAGTCCCCTTTAAAAAAATCAGTTCGGTGACAAATAATCTTAAAGGGGAGGGGGCAGTTTTATAAAAAATAAAGCTTAAAGCGGTTTTCCACCAAATCTGACAATCACTGCTCCACAACTGGGTCCCAACCAATCATTACAATATGGCCCCCAATATATCTCTCTCTAGAAGGAGTCTAAATGGAGTGGCAATCAAACAGAAGCGCTCCTACTCCACTTTAATGAATGCAGCCCATGCTCAACCTCTGTGGTCGCCCGATTTGGGGGGGGACAGGAATCAAGTCCTTCTCTAGTGATATTGGGGTTTGCCAGTAGGGGCCCCAAAAAACACATGGAACGGTGTTGTATTTAATGGAAAAACCTCCTTACTCATTGTATTTTTCCATTTCTTTTATGATAAAATTCTAGTGTTGTTCAATTCTTGGCCATTTTCAAGATCTGTGCTTGCTGTCAGTGACTGGAAATATGTAGTTTCAATGCAGAGAAAACTGTGCAGACCTAAAGCTATGTCTACACAGGAATGTCAAAATGCCGTCCAAAATCCAATGGCATTTTAACATTTCGGCCCTAATCGGTTTTTTGGATTTGCCACGACCCCCTAATTGAAAGATGGGGGAAACCGGCAGAATTAACCAAATTTTAAAATCCGCCGAAATCTGGCAGATTTCAAAACTGTGCAGAAAAAAATCTTTGCTGTATAGACTATGGCACAGATTTTGTATTGCTGTCTATGCAGCATTGTTGTATTTTTGGTGGATTTGGCAGATACTGAATCGTTGAAAAAACCGACCAAAAAACCTTTTGGGGCAGACAAAGCTTAAAGAAGGGGGTTCATACATTGATTTTTCTCACCTATCCTGTTTTCTTGGTTTCATTTTGAATTCAGGGGGGGTGTTTACTGGGTTCCACTTGGCGCAGTAGAAGCCCGGTTGTAGTATGAACCGTGCTGGCAGCCTATCAGGAGAGAGGAAAAGGTCGTAGCTATGGTGACCCCCCCGTTTGGGAGCCTAACAGGGGATCCCATAGGTTTTTCTATAGCAACCAGTGCTGGCAGCCTTTTCAGGAGAGATCCAAAAAAGGGCTGTAGCTAACAACCAGTGTGGCAGGCTTCAGGAGAGATTTAACAGGTCGTAGCTATAGCAAAACCCTGTGGAGCCCCATCAGGAGGAAGGAACAGGTCGTACATAGAAACCAGTGCTGGCAGCCTATCACGAGAGACTGAACAGGTCTGTAGCTATAATGACCTGAGGAACTGATGCAGCCCATATAAGAGGGGATATCTAGGAATGGGTAGGACACTGTTAATGGACACATATTGGAAAATGATTAGCAAAGATGAAAAACAGCTCACCTCACTCTGTGTGCTTTTCCCTTGTAGTTAGGGTGAGAGCACGGCTCCGGATGCAATCCCGAAACAACTTGATATCCAATACAATACAGAGCGAGCCAGCTCCTGCACAGAGTATACACGATCTGCAGGCGGGGAATGTTTAAAACAAATCTTCAAACTTTATTCTTCCATTAAAAAATCCATTCCTGGAAACATTCGAATCGAGCGGGGAAGCAGCAGCAAGATCCAACACACCTAGATCAAAGGCGACGCGTTTCGGGTCACAAGGGTCACATGACCCTTCATCATGTTTTTTCAATCCTTGTAGTGAGACAACCCCTTTAATAGTTCTCACAGCTGAGGTTTTGCTACAGTCATATCCCATCTGGGCTATTAGACTGGCAAGACAGGATACAGTTGTGGGTTAGATTCACAGGTTCTTAGGCGTTGACTGATTTTCCAAATTTTCTGTTAAATTTCTATCTTATTTATTTATTTATTTTCCAGAACATTATCAAGAAAGTTAGCGGGCAAAAGTTTGTGTACAAGTTCGTGTGCTACCCAGATCCTGGCAGCGGTGAACCCTCCAAGGAAGACGCCAAATGTAGGGACTCTGTGAATGAGCTGGCCCAGACCCCGAAACCTGGGGAGAACTCCCCTTTTGTCCCCAAGATGGTGAGGAGCAGCCCCAAGACAAGTCGCAACGAGTACATGCGCTCCGGCCTCTACTCCACCTTCACCATCCAGTCGCTGCAAGCTCCACACAGTGCACCGCCGAAGACTAACAAACCGGACATCTTGCCTCCAGCTGAAGCTCCTCACCTTCCGGAGACCAACGGTCAAAGCATCAGCATCCCATCGTACAAGCCCCTGGAGCAGGATGAGGGAGATCTCTCCTTAGAAGTCAACATTCATAGCTCCAAGGAACTGCAGCTCCACGTAATGTCTATAGATGCATAAATCAGAGGGTGACATGAGGACAGGGGCCCATTGCAAAAGTAGAGAAGGGCCCCACATCCCATTTTATGCACCCCAATGCCACCACCATGGCATGATAAGGGACGCCTTTCACCTTCCCTAAAATAAAGAAGGACTTTGGGCTGGTCCAAGCGTGCCAATTGGGAACCTGTTTATGAGGCCCTTTCTGTCTCGAAGGGCTTTAATGAAAAGTCATTAACAGTTCCCCAATTATGATTCTTGGCATATAGGTAAGAAGACCTTATAGGCAGGTTTGGATTGGCCGACATGGGCCCCTGGGGATGGCAGACACGAGGGCTGCTTTCCAGGGCGAAAGGCAGAGAATGCAAGAGGCATGTGTAGCCATGTACAGGAGCTGTAGGGTGGGCCCCAAGAATCAACTCCACTGGTGGGTCCAAGAATCAACACCACTGGTGGCTCCAAGAATCAGCTCCACTGGTGACCCCTAGAATCAGCTTCACTGGTGACCCCTAGAATCAGCTCCACTGGTGGGACCCAAGAATAAACTCCACTGGTGGCTCCAAGAATCAGCTCCACTGGTGACCCCTAGAATCAGCTTCACTGGTGACCCCTAGAATCAGCTCCACTGGTGGGCCCAAGAATCAACTCCACTGGTGGCCCCAAGAATCAGCTCCACTGGTGGCCCCAAGAATCAACTCCACTGGTGGGCCCCAAGAATCACCTCCACTGGTGGCCTCAAGAATCACCTCCACTGGTGGACCCTAGAATCAGCTCCATTGGAGGCCCCAAGAATCAACTCCACTGGTGGCCCCAGGAATTAGCTTCTCTGGTGGCCCCAAGAATCAACTCCATTGGTGGGCCCCAAAAATCATCTCCATTGGTGGGCCCCAAAAATCATCTCCATTGGTGGGCCCCAAAAATCATCTCCATTGGTGGGCCCCAATAATCAGTACCACTGGTGGGCCCCAGGAATCAACTACACTGGTGGGCTCCAATAATCAGCTCCACTGGTGGGCCCCAGGAATCAACTACACTGGTGGAACCCAAGAATCATCTCCAATGGTGGGCCCTAAAAATCAACTCCACTGCTGGGCCCCAATAATCGGCTCCACTGCTGGGTCCAAGAATCAACTCCACTGGTGGGTCCCAGGCACCCCAGTCCAACACTCTCCAGGCCTGGGTAGGACCACTAGCAATGCACCCCCTATAGTTATATTCCTCCCTGTGGGCCCTACAGAAACCACAGTGGGTACCACTGTGGAACATTTGCCCTTTAGTAAGCAGAATTGGACCCCACCCTATTTTTATGCAGCCTCCATCACCATCCCTACCTCCCTATGTGGTCTCTATAGGGAGTAGCAATATGGGACATTCACCCTCGTATAAGTAGAGCTGACCGAAAAGAGGTCATCTTGCCCCATTGGTTTTGTTAAGGATACCTGTCTATGGGAACGTAGAGAACCCGGAGAAATGTGTCATCCTTTTTGTTTTACCGTTTGCATTTAGGTCACGGTCGATCCACCAACTCCGGACATTAAGGTGGAGGACCCGCTTGAAGATGCCTCAACCGATGTTGATGACCTCTCGGAACCCCAAGTCTTTCTTGCTTCTCTACCAGATTTGAAGACCCCGACTTCTGAACAGCCACTTGCCCAGGAGATTCTGGTAGTCATCAACTCGCCAGAGAAAGAGGAGGAGGTGAAGGTAAAAGCGGATACTCAGGCGGAGGAGAGGAGGGAAGACGCGTCTACTCCACTGTCTTCTTCTGAAGGAGGACAACCCGTGAAAGGGAGAAAGCCAAAGGACTTGGAAATTCCATTCTCTTCTGTGATAGGACCGGAGAAGATGAACGCTGCTGTCAATTCCTTGCTGGCTCCTGGAAGTGCATCTTCTGTCATCACTTCTCATTCTCTGGTAGGTAACTTATAACGGGACATGGTCCAGATCACAGGTGTCAAACTGCGGCTCTCCAGCTGTTGGGAAACTACAACTCCCATCATGCATTTGTATAATCTATAACAGTGGGCATGATGGGAGTTGTAGTTTCCCCACAGTGGGAGGGCCGCAGTTTGACACCCCTGGTCCAGATGGTCAAGACTCTGATGACTCTCTAAGGGGGTCATAGTCCACCATGAAAGAGCATCAGCATGACAAATATCACAAACATTATTTACTTCAGAGCTGCATTCACAATTCTGCAGGCTTCAGTGCTGGAATTCCTAACATTCCCTGTTTGTGCAGGTGATTTGCATGCTAGGACATGTTATCAGGACACCAAGTACTGTACACTCACCTGATCTACTGGAGGCTGCCCCCTGTATTACAGAAGTTTCGTTAAAGGCAGGCATCCTCAAACTGCGGCCCTCCAGCTGTTGGGAAACTACAACTCCCATCATGAATTTATATAATCTATAACAGTGGGCATGATTCGAGTTGTAGTTTTCCAACAGCTGGAGGGCTGCAGTTTGAGGATGCCTGGTTAAAGTGGTGTTCCCACTATAGACATTGATGGTTTATCAATAGGATGCGCTATCAAAGTCTGATAGGTGCATGATCCACCACTGGAATCTACAGCTATCTTGGGACGGGTCCCCAAAAGTGTTGGCTCGAATGGAGACCAAGTCATGCGCACAACTCTTCATTCTGTTCTATGGGAGTTCCCAGTACAAGAGAGCGCTGTATTCTCCATTATTTTCTATGGGAGTTCCCAGTACAGGGGAGCGCAGTGTTCTATCCATTCTCATCTATGGGAGTTCCCAGTACAGCGGAGCACTGTATTCTCTTCATTCTGGTCTATGGGAGTTGCCAGTACAGGCGAGCGCTGTGTTCTCCATTTTGTTCTATGGGAGTTCCCAGTACAGGGGAGCGGGTGTGTTCTCTCCATTCTGTTCTATGGGAGTTCCCAGTACAGAGGAGCTGTATTCTCTCATTCTGGTTTTATTGGAGTTCCCAGTTCAGGGGAGCGCTGTGTTCTCTCCATTCTGGTCTATGGGAGTTCCCAGTACAGGGGAGCGCTGTGTTCTCCATTCTGTTCAATGGGAGTTCCCAGTACAGGGAAGTGCTGTATTCTCCATTCTGTTCTATTGGAGTTCCCAGTACAGGTTAGCGCTGTATTCTCCATTCTGTTCTATTGGAGTTCCCATACAGGGGAGCGCTGTGTTCTCCATTCTGTTCTATGGGCGTTCTCAGTACAGGGGAGCGCTGTGTTCTAACATTCTTTCTATGGAAGTTCCCGGTACAGGTGAGCGCTGTGTTCTCCATTTCTTTATGGGAGTTCCCAATACAGGGGAGCGCTGTGTTCTTCGCATTCTGTTCTATGAGAGTTCCAGTACAGGGGAGCGCTGTGTTTCTAAACGTTCTTTTTCTATGGGAGTTCCCAGTACAGGGAGCGCTGTGTTCTCCATTCTCTTCTATGGGAGTTCCCAGTACAGGGGAGCGCTCTGTTCTTCCATTCTGTTCTATGAGAGTTCCCCGTACAGGGAAGTGCTGTGTTTCTAAATTCTTTTCTATGGGAGTTCCCGTACAGGGGAGCGCTGTGTTCTCCATTCTGTTCTATGGGAGTTCCCCGTACAGGGGAGCGCTGTGTTCTTCCCATTCTGTTCTATGAGTTCCCAGTACAGGGACGCTGTGTTCTTTCTTTTTCTATGGGAGTTCCCGTACAGGGGGCTGTGTTCTCCCACCAACAGCGGCTGTGTTCTCTCCATTCTGTTCTATGGAGTTCCCAGTACAGGGGAGCGCTGTGTTCTCTCATTTCTGTTCTATGGGAGTTCCCAGTACAGGGGAGCGCTGTGTTCTCAATTCTGTTCTTTGGGAGTCCCCCGTACAGGGGAGCGCTGTGTTCTCTCCATTCTGCTCTATGGGAGTTCCAGTACAGGGGAGTGTGTGTTTACATTCCCGTTCTATGGAGTTCCCAGTACAGGGAGCGCTGTGTTCTCCATTCTGCTCTATGGGAGTTCCCAGTACAGGGGAACGCTGTGTTTCTCCATTCTGTTCTATGGAGTTCCAGTACAGGTGAGCGCTGTGTTCTCCCATTCTGTTCTATGGGAGCTCCCAGTACAAGGGAGCGCTGTGTTCTCTCCATTCTGTTCTATGGAGTTCCTAGTACAAAGGAGCGCTGTGTTCTACATTCTGTTCTATGGGAGTTCCAGTACAGGGGAGCGCTGTGTTCTTCATTCTGTTCTATGGGAGTTCCCAGTACAGGGAGCGCTTGTTTTCTCCATTCTGTTCTATGGAGTTCCCAGTACAGGGAGCCTGTGTTTCTCCATTCTGTTCTATGGGAGTTCCCAGTACAGGGGAGCGCTTGTGTTCTCTCCATTCTGTTCTATAGGAGTTTCCCAGTACAGAGGGGGCACTGTGTTTCTCCATTCTGGTCATATGGGAGTTCCCAGTACAGGGGACGCTGTGTATTCTCCATTCTGTTCTATGGAGTTCCCAGTACAGGGGAGCGCTGTGTTCTCCATTCTGTTCAATGGGAGTTCCCAGTATAGGGGAGGCTGTGTTTCTCCATTCTGTTCTATGTGAAGTTCCCAGTACAGGGAGCGCTGTGTTCTCCATTCTGTTCTATGGGCGTTCCCAGTACAGGGGAGCGCTGTGTTCTCTCCATTCTGTTCTATGTAAGTTCCCAGTACAAGGGAGCGCTGTGTTCTCCATTCTGTTCTATGACAGTTCCCAGTACAGGGGAGTGCTGTGTTCTCGCCATTCTGTTCTATGGGAGTTCCCAGTACAGGGGAGCGCAATGTTCTCCATTCTGTTCTATGGGAGTTTCCAATACAGGGGAGTGCTGTGTTCTTGCCATTCTGTTTTATGGGAGTTCCCAGTACAGGGGAGTGCTGTGTTCTCTCCATTCTGTTCTATAGGAGTTCCCAGTACAGGGGAACGCTGTGTTCTCCATTCTGTTTTATGGGAGTTCCCACTACAGGGGAGCGCTGTGTTCTCCCCATTCTGTTCTATGTGAGTTCCCAGTACAGGGGATCGCTGTGTTCTCCATTCTGTTTTATGGGAGTTCCCACTACAGGGGAGCGCTGTGTTCTCCCCATTCTGTTCTATGGGAGTTCCCAGTACAGAGGAGTGTTGTGTTCTCCATTCTGTTCTATGGGAGTTCCCAGTACAGAGGAGCACTTTGTTCTCCCCATTCTGTTCTATGGGAGTTCCCAGTACAGAGGAGTGTTGTGTTCTCCATTCTGTTCTATGGGAGTTCCCCGTACAGAGTGAGCGCTGTGTTCTCCCATTCTGTTCTATGGGAGTTCCAGTACAGGGGAGCGCTGTGTTCTCCTTTTTGTTTCTATGGGAGTTCCCAGTACAGTGGAGCGCTGTGTTCTCCAATCTGTTCTATGGGAGTTCCGAGTACAGAGGAGCGCTTTTGTTCTCCTTTCTGTTCTATGGAGTTCCCAGTACAGGGGATGCCCGTGTTCTCCATTCTGTTCTATGGGAGTTCCCAGTACAGGGGAGCGCTGTGTTCTCCATTCTGTTCTATGGGAGTTCCCAGTACAGGGGAGTGCTGTGTTCTCCTTTCTGTTCTATGGGAGTTCCCAGTACAGGGGAGCGCTGTGTTCTCCATTCTCTTCTATGGGAGTTCCCAGTACAGGGGAGTGATGTGTTTTCCTTTCTGTTCTATGGGAGTTCCCAGTACAGTGGAGCGCTGTGTTCTCCATTCTCTTCTATGGGAGTTCCCAGTACAGGGGAGTGCTGTGTTCTCCTTTCTGTTCTATGGGAATTCCCAGTACAGGGGAGCGCTGTGTTCTCCATTCTCTTCTATGGGAGTTCCCAGTACAGGGGAGTGATGTGTTCTCCTTTCTGTTCTATGGGAGTTCCCAGTACAGGGGAGCAGGAAAAAGGAAAAAAAAGGAAAAAAAAAGGAGGAGGGGGCGCACAATAGCGTTATACTGTAGACAGTGGATATATTCTCTAAGAAAGTATTATTCTGATATTTCACTCTGTTCTTTATCTACATTTCACCATCTATCTATTTAGATCAAGCCATACTTGGCCCCTAGCCTACGAGTATTTCTCTATGTTATTTGCCATAGAGGAGTAGCTCTCATTTCCATTGGCCAATTTGTAGTTCCCGGCACAACAGAAGACCTATCAGCTAGTCCTATTCTATCCTACTACAGATTGGTCTATCCATAGTACCCGCCATTAGCACAACCAATCATATGGCCATCTTTATATAGACACACGATTGGCCAATTTGAATTTACCTCTTTTTCCCAACCAATCAAAATTCATTTTCCAAAATATGAAATAATCCAGCGCGCTCAACCCTCTGGTTTTAGCGGCAGTTATTTCAAATCAGTTGCTAAACCTTTATTGGTTCATTTATATTTACCGCCTCCCTTCCCATTGGATGTTCCTCCCTCTATTCTTAAACTCACTTTTTCTCAGTAATTCTTTCACCGGTTCTCACCGAATCTTTCGGTAGTGATTTATCTACATCACTACTCTAATACATAGCTCTCCTGACCCAAATACACATAAAGAAACGCACCACACCTGATAAAGGTTCATATTCCAGTCTTTATTTTGTTTTTTCATAACACACATTAAAGATCAATATATGCATTAGGAACTCTGGATGACTCCTGTGTCTTCCCGTCTCTTCTCCTTGCTCGTCTTCACTCTTGATTGACACTTCTCACTTCCAATTATCTTCCGATCTTTCCACCACAGGTGTTCTTACGTCACTTACCTGAAAAAAAGAAATAACCAATTGTAACAATTGCCGGCATTATATATACTTTGTTCTTTCTGTTACTTTTACTTCTGATGAAGCGCGGGTACACGCGCGAAACGCGTAAAGTCTATTTTATGTTTATATGTTTTTAATTTTGTCTCGGTTAATGCCGCGGCACTTTTAAGAATAAAAAACTTTTAATGAAAAGCCTTTAGCCTGGGCTTTTTCTATTTCCACTGCATGTGCGCCGGGTCCATTTTTTTCTTTTTTTCTTTTTTTCCATTTTCAGTACAGGGGAGCGTTATACACAGAATTCCCATAGAACAGAATAGAGAGTCATCCACAGGCCTCTTCTGCCCATTCTTCTAGTTGAATATCTGATCCTATGCAGGAATCCCATCTTGTCATGAATATTCATCCACAGCAGCTAAGATGAGAAACGCTGGCTGCATCTCATGGATCAATCTGTACACAAAAATAGCGCATGTACCTTGGAAAATATGGCGGCCGGCACGTGCACCATTGTTTCCGTATGTATCAGCTGACGGTGAATTATTGACTTATTGACCCTACCGATATCTTTTTCAGACGCCTCTACTGCTCACCCCAAGCTCCCTCCCCCCTTCTATCCACTTCTGGAGCACGCTCAGCCCCATAGCTCCTCGAAGTCCTGCAAAGTTGTCGTTCCAGGTAAGCTTTGTGCTCGTACTTGTGTCAATGATGTGTAGACTGCTTGCCTTGCATGGAGCTGGTACAATGTGCACAAGGTGGGGTAGACTGGGCTGAAGCGCCACAAGGTTTGAGAGTTCCAAAAAAGAAGGTGCAGAGGGCTGAGCCGGGGACCTGGCATGTACCCAGATATCACTTGGGGATGGTTAAACCCACTTAATCAGTAGGGTTTGTCTTCATTGCAAAGATTACTGGGTTGATGTGTCTTTATGGGTGTCTTCTCTGATGATCTCAGATAGTTGGCCGTTTGGTTCCTCATGCCTTGCAGCTCCTATCCCCTATCCTGTTGGGGCTTCCCAAATTGCATGTACCCAGATATCACTTGGGGATGGTTAAACCCACTTAATCAGTAGGGTTTGTCTTCATTGCAAAGATTAATTGGTTGATGTGTCTTTATGGGTGTCTTCTCTGATGATCTCAGATAGTTGGCCATTTGGTTCCTCATGCCTTGCAGCTCCTATCCCCTATCCTGTTTGAAATCCTTCCCAAATTGCATGTACCCAGATATCACTTGGGGATGGTGAACTCAGTAGGGCTTCTCCTCATCATATTGATTACCAGCTTAATGTTTCTTTATGGGTGTCCCGTTTGATGATCTAAGAGAAGTGGTCGTATGGTTCCTCATGCCCAGCAGCTGCCAAACCCTGCCCGGATGGGGCCTCTCAAATTGTGACCTGGCATGTCCACAGATATCACTTGGGGATGGTGAACCCACTTGATCAGTAGAGCTACTCCTCAGCACAAAGATTACCGGGGTGATGTGTCCTTCCTGATGATCTCATAGACTTGGCCATTTGGTTCCTCATGCCTTGCAGCTCCTATCCCTCTATCCTGTTCGGTCTTCCCAAATTGTGATCTAGCATGTACCCAAATATCACTTGGGGATGGTGAACCCATGTGATCACTAGAGCTACTCCTCATCACAAAGATTACTGGGGTGATGTGTCTTTATGGGTGTCTCCTCTGATGATCTAAGAGGAGCAGCCATTTGGTTCCTCATGCCCTGCAGCTGCCAGCCCCCATCTGATTGGGGCCTCCCAAATTGTGACCTGGCATGTACCCCGATGTCGGAGATTGTTAAACCCACGTGATCATTAGGGTTTGCCTTCATTACCAATATTACTGGGGTGATGCGTCCTTCCTGATGATCTCGTAGACTCTGTCATTTGGTTCCTCATGCCTTGCAGCTGCCAACCTCATAAATTGTGACCTGGCATATACCCAAATATCACTTTAGCATCGTGTACCCACTTGGTGGTGTTGGTGTTCATTACCAAGATTACTAGGGTGATGTGTCTTTATTGGGTCTTTATTGGGTGTAACTTACTGATCATCTGGAAGGGTTAGCTATTTGGTTCCACCTGCCCTGCAGCTGTCACCCCCCTATCCAGTTGGGGCTACCTAAATCATGAGCCTTGGGAGGCAAACTAGGCAAACACGAGATCACAGATGGGCCATGCTAGGAAGGGATATGGAAGACCCAACTACTAGAGGCAGTCCCAGTTTAGAGAAGGGGATTGTGATCCCTAAATAGCTCCTAGGTAAGTTAGGAGTGGCACACTGAGAAGATAACTGTCAATGGTCTATTTCCCATGAAGCCTTTACATGATCTTGATTTCTTTTCATTCTAGTTCCCAACAAATGGAAGCAACCAGATTAACGTTCCAACCCTCAGTGTCGATGGACTCTCCACCCCTGTTGTCCTCTCGCCTGGACCTCAGAAGCCATAAGGAACCCACAGAGCTGTGATCTCTAAGTTCTTCATAAAGACACAATATCTTGTCTGTTCGCAGGATCATTCTTGAGTGGCTCTTGACAGAGATGTATATTTTGTGTTGTGATGTCTAAATGGACACAGCCTGCCTTTTGTTTAGGGTGTTTCCTTTGCTGTAATCAAGAAGACCCACCATGGACATCTGGGTGACATCAAGTCCATTGTGCAACCCACCACAGAGAAGATGTTCCTTCAAGAATAGAGGTTAGTTGCAAGAGGAACCTCAATAGAAGACAAGCCTCCTTATACACCTAAAGAGGGTGTGCCACCATACAGAGGATGTTCCCTTGAGTATTTAGGTTGGGTGTTAGAGGAATCTCAATTCAAGACAAGCCTCCCTATACTTCTCAAGAGGGTGGCAACCATACAGAAGACGTTCCTTCAAGTATTGAGGTTGGTTACGAGAGGAACCTCAATTGAAGACAAGCCTACTTATACTCCTCAACAAAGTGCACCACCATACAGAGGATGTTCCTTTGAGTATAGAAGTTGGGTATCAGAGGAAACTCAATTGCAGACAAGCCTCCTTATACTCATCAAGAGGGTGCACCACCATACAGAGGATGTTCCCTTGAGTATAGAAGAGAGGTATCGGAGGAACCTCAATTGCAGACAAGCCTCCTTATACTCCTCAAGAGGGTGCCGAACATACATGGGATATTCCTTTGAGTATAGAAGTTGGGTATTAGAGGAACCTCAATTGATGACAAGCCTTCCTATTCTTCTTCAGAGGGTGCATCACCATACAGAGGATGTTCCTTTGAGTATAGAAGTTGGGTATTAGAGGAACTTCAATTGATGACAAGCGTCTTTATACTTCTCAAGAGGGTGTTGACCATACAGAAGATGCTCCTTCAAGAATAGAGGTTGGTTATTAGAGGAAACTCATTCGAAGACAAGCCTCCTTATACTTTTCAAGAGAGTGCACCACCATACAGAGGATGTTCCTTTCAGTATAGAAGTTGGGTATTAGAGGAACCTTAACTGAAGACAAGCCTCCTTATACTCCTCAAGAGAGTGCACCACTAAGTCCAAGGCCGTCACGTATGGTAGAGAGCTTTATGGAGACTCTGTCTTGAGATATGAAAGAAGAGACTGGTTGGTGAGAAAGGCCCATTGGCCTTAGGGGAAATTAATGATGTCACCATATATCCCTTGTCACCGAAATATCAACCAACACCGAATTATATCAAAACGTGTCACTAGAGGTGACCTTGCCTGCTCAATGCCATTTTCATAGCTATGTTGTCGACATGGTTCCAACAATTCGGAGCCTCTGACTCGGCTGCAATTTTTGAATGTATGGTCTTTTACATTTTACTATGGCAAGAACTTTCTGAAAAATTGGATTTCGTTTTTTTCATACTGCGGAGAAGAACCTAACTCTATACAAGGAGGTCACCATTACCTAGACCGAATGTCTGTAAGAGGTAAGACGGGAGTGGTGATCACCTCAAGAACAGGCAGCAGGTCGTGATGATGATGATGGACTGTTCTTGAGGAGAAAAGATGGCTGCCTATCGAAGCACAGAAGACAGAAGCTACATCCTTGTATTCAGAAGATGCGTCCAATGTCTCCAAGATACCTTTTTTGATAGCACTTAGCACACACGCTCTGCCGGCGCTTTCTTGTGTATTATTGCTAAGAAGTCGCACAGACGCCGCAGAGCTCTTTATTTTGGGAGTGTGAAAATCTCTCTTCTCTGATGACGGAGATTCTAGAACACGGAGTCTCTTACACCTTCACCGAGTTGTCTCCTCACCTCCTTCTCGAGCAGCAGAAAGTTCAGCCACCGAAGAAGATAAGACTATATTTAGACGTTGTGTTGCTGCCCTATTTTTGCGGGTTACTTTTCTCATTTCTCCCTTGATGTTTTTGTTGACCCTATTTTTACGGTGTTCATCCGCCCCCTTTCAGGTGATGTAGATAACTCACGCATGTAGACTAGAACGCCGGTGGGCTACTAACCCATCAGAAAACCCCTCCAAAAAAGGTCAATTTCTTCAGATTTTTGGAGGGGACTTTGATTGTTAGAGATCAGATACATAATGCACCTGGTTTATTTCTCCTCAATGGCTGATTGGGGTTAGTCATCACTGGAATGTGGTTTTTAGGTATTTTTTGATTCTTCAGGCAAATGATATTGGTTTCATTGGTTCTTGTTGAGTAGAAAGCAGCTGCTTCACTGCCCACCTGTCCTGGAGGGGATTGTTACCTCTCCGAATCCACATACCCCTGCTTCCATCCTAAAATGTTATATGTGTTTCCAGTAGAATATCACCTTCTCTTGTCTTGGATCATATGTTCCTTCTAATCTTCTAATCTCCTTAATCGTCCATAGATTATTTTATTTATCGACCATCCTCCATCGTATCGGATGCATTTAGGTTTCTAGATTATATTATTCTTAAATTCTTCAATAACCACTCTAGATTCTAACATTCTCCATCTTTCTCTTTAGAGTCTATTAATATCACCCATCACTAGGATTCTGGAGATTCTCAGTCATCATCCATATATCTAGATTCAGTCATCATCCATACATCTAGATTCTATCAGTCATCATCCATATATCTAGATTCTATCAGTCATCATCCATATATCTGGATAATATCAGTCATCATCTATATATCTAGAATAAGTCATCATCCATACATCTAGATTCTTTCAGTCATCATCCATATATCTAGATTCAGTCATCATCCATATATCTAGATTTTATCAGTCATCATCCATATATCTGGATTCTATCAATCATCCATATATCTAGATTCCATCAGTCATCATCCTTCTCTATAGGTTTTATCACTCTTAAGCTGTCCCTCTCTCTTGAATCTCTTATATCCAGATTCTCTAATATGTGATCATTGTCTTAGTGAACATCCATCTATCTACTGTAGATCCATTATCAACTTCTGTAGTCATCTATATGTCAAATTTCTCTAGATCTGTTGTGCAAATCTCATCATCCATACACCTAGATTCATCATCCATATCTCTATTTTCAGTCATCATCCACACCTCTAGATCCATCATCCATATCTCAAGTCTAGTCATCATCCTTATTTCTATATCTATCATTCATCTCTATCTAGTCTTAGTCGCCATCTACAAATCTAGATCCATCATCACTATGTCTATTCTCAGTCATCATCCACATCTCTAGATCCATCATCCACATCTCTAGATCCATCATCCATATTTCTAAATCTATCATTCATTTCTCTATCTATCCTTAGTCGTTATCCACATCTCTAGATCCATCATCCACATCTTTGGATCTATTATCCATATGTCTATCCTCAGTCATCATCCACATCTCTAGATCCATCATCCAGATTTCTAGATCCATCATCCACATCGCAAACCTCAGTAATCACACACATCTCTCGAACCAACATCCATATTTCTAGATCCATCATCCACATCTCTAGATCCATCATCCATATTTCTAGATCCATCACCCACATCTCTAGATCCATCATCCACATCTCTAGATCCATCACCCACCTCTCTAGATCCATCATCCATATTTCTAGATCCATCATCCATATTTCCAGATCCATCATCCAGATCTCTATCCTCAGTCATCACCCACATCTCTAGATCCATCATCCATATTTCTAGATCCATCATCCATATTTCTAGATCCATCATCCATATTTCTAGATCCATCATCCACATCTCTAGATCCATCATCCATATTTCTAGATCCATCATCCACATCTCTATCCTCAGTCATCACCCACATCTCTAGATCAATCATCCATATATCAAGATCCAGCATCCAGATCTCTAGATCCATCATCCATATATCTAGATCCATCATCCACTTTCTAGATCCATCACATCCACATCTCTAGATCTACCATCCATATTTCCCCCCCCCCTCATCCCCTATTTCTAGATCATCATCTGATTTCTAGATTCCATAATTCCACATCTCTAGATTCATCATCCATATTTCTAGATCCATCACCACATCTCTATCCTCATCATCACCACATCTCTAGATCCATCATCCATATTTCTAGATCCATCATCCACATCTCTAGATCCATCATCCATATTTCTAGATCCATCATCCATATTTCTAGATCCATCATCCACATCTCTAGATCCATCATCCATATTTCTAGATCCATCATCCACTTCTCTATCCTCAGTCATCACCCACATCTCTAGATCCATCATCCACATCTCTAGATCCATCACCCACCTCTCTAGATCCATCAACCACATCTCTAGATCCATCACCCACCTCTCTAGATCCATCACCCTGACCTCTAGATTACCATCCTTTAGCCCCCGCCCCCCCCCCCCCCCCCCCCCTGTTTGTTACTTGTGGAGTGCTTTGCTGCTTTCTAGACTTTCGCTGTATATAATCTATCCGATGTCGGTTTTGTGTTCCCCCCTCTTTGACAACCGATCATGGAACGGTCTGTATCTCACATTCCCTTCTTGGTGGCCGAGCTCCACCGATTCCAAAGAACTCCTCAGGAATGTTCCACAGATGCCAGACAGAGGGGGAGCCCAGTGACACCTCCTAAACATAAACATTTCAGGGTGACGTATTTTTGATTTTCAGGGGGTGGTCTCTGCGGCTCTCCCTCTTCTTTCCTAAGGCCTTTCTTTACTTACCACAGGGGCGTCTTGTCCTTGAAAGGGCTTCTGGGAAAAAACCCACCATATTCCTACGCAGTCTGAGCGCTATGCGCGGCGTTCAGACCGGGACACGCACTGCGCCCTCCAGCGGCCTCACCGGCTGAGTATCTGATGTAAAACTTTTGCCTTTGCTGCTGAAAATTTCAAGCACAACAATGTCCGTGTTCTTTTGTTGTTGTTCTTGCATAACTTTTTTAATGTCTGCGCAGAGGGGGTGTACATACTTCTTATAGAGACGTGCAAAAAGCTTGTTGCGCGTAAATGGGTGGGGGGCTCTTGTGAAATGACGGAATGTTTGGGGATTTTTTAATGTGGGCGGAGTTTAATTTCGATCTACTTTCTCCTTTAATTTGATTGGTTAGCTTTTTATTCCTACTTAAAGGGGTGTTTCCACCATAGACTTTGGAGGCATATATTGATAGGATATGCCTTTAAAGTCTAATAGATGTAAGTCCCACCTCTGGGATCTGCATCTGTCACGGGAATGGGCCCCGGTAAGTGTCAGCTAAGAATGGATATCCGGTCGCGCATGCGCACAACTTTCCATTCTGTTTTATGGGTGTTCTAAGTACAGCAGAACACATCGCTCAACTGTACTGGGAACTCCCATAGAACAGAATGGAGAACACAGCGCTCCCCTTAACTGGGAACTGCCATAGAACAGAATGGAGAACACAGCGCTCCCCTGTACGGAATCTCCATAGAACAGAATTGAGAACACAGCGCTCCCCTGTACTGGGAACTCCCATAGAACAGAATGGAGAACTCAGCGCTCCCCTGTACTGGGAACTCCCATAGAACAGAATGGAGGACACAGCGCTTCCCTGTACTGGGAACTCCCATAGAACAGATTGGAGAGAACACAGCACTCCCCTGTACTGGGAACACCCATAGAAGAAAATGAAGAACACAGCGCTCCCCTGTACTGGAAACTCCCATAGAACAGAATGGAGAGAACACAGCGCTCCCCTGTACTGGGAACTCCCATAGAACAGAATGGAGAAAACACAGCGCTCCCCTTACTGGGAACTCCCATAGAACAGAATGGAGAACACATAGCTCCCCTGTACTGGGAACTCCCATAGAACAGAATGGAGAGAACCCAGAGCTCCCCTGTACTGGGAACTCCCATAGAAAAGAATGGAAAGTGCTGCGCATGCGCAACTGACTCTCCATTCAGAGCTGACACTTTCAGGAACCTGTTACTGAGATAGGTGCCGGGCCCCAGAGGTGGCGCCCTATCGATATGCCATGGGAACACCCCTTTAAAGTGGTTTATCCTAAAACAGCGTCTCTTGACCATAGGTTGTGTCTAGTCTTACAGAAGAGCCACATTCATTACAATTGGTAGTAGCTGCTATATCAGACCCTACCACAAGTGGCGCTGTTTCTAGAAATATGGTCCTATGGGGGTTTTATATGTCGTGAATGTGTGCCAAAAAAATTACTGCAAAGTATGCATCAAAAACTGTGGCAAAAACGACAAAAACCCAACGTAATAGGATATTTACTATCTTCATCTGCTAGAGCTTAAGGGTTAATTTAATGGTTTGGGTGGAGCAAAGAACGTTCTTTTAAGATTTTGTGGTGATAGAAAGCTGGTTAAATTATGAACTGGTTACCATTGCAAAAAATCTCATGGGGTTTGTAAAGGCTTAAATTAGTGGGTGTTTAATCCCCTTGCAATCATTGTTCTTGCAAATGTATGCTACGTTTGGCATCCAGCTGAATGAGACATTAGGGTGGAGCATATTTGGTAGGACCGCCCATGTGTCTGGAATCCATCTGGAGAGGACATTAGGGTGGAGAATATTGGGCGTGAACTCTAATGTGATTGGCATTCAAATGGAAAGGACATTAGGGTGCAGCATATTTGGAAGGACCGCCCATGTGTTTGGCATCCAGCTGAAACAGACATTAAGATGGAGCTTATTTGATAAGAGCTACCTTGTTTCTGGAATTCAGCTGGAAAGGGCATTATTGTGGAGCATAGTTGGTAGGACCACCTATGTGTCAGGCATCCATCTGGAGAGGACATTAGGGTGGAGCATATTGGACGGGAACTCTCATGTGATTGGCATTCAGCTGGAAAGGATATTAGGGTGAAGCATATTTGGTAAGATCTACCATGTGTGTGACATTCAGCTGAAAAGGACATTAGGGTGGAGTATATAATTTGGTTAGAATCCCCCTATGGTGCATTGTTAGACATCCAGGCTGAAATGGACATTGGGGTGGAGCATATTTGGTAAGACCATCCACGTGTCTGGCATCAAGCTGAAACGGACATTAGGGTGGAGCATATTAAGTAGGATCTACCTTGTGTCTGGTATCCAGCTGAAATGGAAAGTAGGGTGGAGCATATTTCGTAGGATCTACCTTGTTTCTGGCATTCAGCTGGAAAAGGCATTAGGGTGGAGCATAGTTGGTAGGATCTCCCATGTGTCTGGCATCCATCTGGAGAGGACATTAGGGTGGAGCATAGTTGGTAGGACCACCCATGTGTCTGGCATCCATCTGGAGAGGACATTAGAGTGGAGCATATTGGTTGGGAACTATAATGTTATTGGTATTGAGCTGAAGAGGACATTAGGGTGGAGCATATTTGGTAGAATCTACTTTGTGTCTGGCATCCAGCTGAAGCAGACATTAGGGTGGAGCAAATTTGTTAGGACCGAACTACAGTGATGCAGATTGGCCGAGATGAGCCGATGCGCATAATGCTCCTATCTAATGTCCTGTCCAGGTGGATGCTGGGCACATCTGGTTCTGGAAGCTCTTACAAACCCACTAATTTAACCCTTTATGCAGGATGAGGGTTGGGGGGCGAGTCACAAAAATATCATGATAAATGATGCTCAGTGAATTACCCCTCCCACTATTTGTAATGCCCCCATTGTTCGAGGTGTTATCTGTCCAGTGATGTGTGATGTATGAAAATGCCCTATAGGGGTCCTGGTGGTCTAGGGGGCCAAAAGAACCCCCAGTATTATAAATGGGAATGGGGGCCCCGTGATACATATTTTGCATTGGGGGCCCAAGTTCTGCCATTGCTGCTAACTCCAGCATCAAGCTAGCTCTATGCAGACCTATATGACAAAGCACCGATATATTATATATTATATTTATGATAGAAATTACCACGGATCCAATGACGGATTCTCTTAAAGGCAATCTCAGAGGAATTTATGTGCTAAACAGAGGTTATTTTATCTTTAATAGAATGATGGGGGGTAAAGGGGACTAAAATGAATTTTAGGGAGAAAAAAGGGATAAAGGGAAGTCTAAACCATGGTGAATTCTGCAGGCAGACTTCATAGACACTCGCCTATTTTTATACAGTCGTTCCTTACTATAATATTATGATGGATTTCAAGGCCGCCCCCGCTTTTTTAAGGCTGCCCGCACCCTGTGACGGGGGTTAGGGGCACAACTATTAAAACGTACCAAAAGGTGTGAGTGTGTCTATGGGGTGTGTGATGGGATGAGTGTCTTGTTCATGTGTCACTTTTTGCATGAACTCTTATGACCGCCGAGGTCTTGTCCAAATATTTCAATGCTTGCGCTAAACAGGAACCTTAGTGATGGCGCCATTGACGTGGAAGTCGTCGGGTGCTGGCGGGAGGGCGGGGGGAGGTGGGGAGTCCTCTTTTTGTACTTTATAGCTAGGGCGCTTCGTGCCATTTTTCTGCTTTTGAGAGGTGGAGTACCATAGTTTTTGGGTCTTTCTATAGGGTTGGATGGGCCCAAGTCAAGATGGTGGATTCTTTGCAGCTAGTGATTAGCCCCTATCGGCAGCTGTGGGGTCCAGAGATTGAGAGGGTCCAATTTAGTCTGGTTTTTGGCATTAGTTATGTAAACCTTTCTCTTTATGGTCACTGTGGGCCTTATGTATGAAAACTGTCCAACAGTAAGACTGTATTTGTTACCTATAGCAAATAATCAGAGCTCATAGCAACCAATCAGAGCTCATAGCAACCAATCAGAACCCATAGCAACCAATCAGAGCCCATAGCAACCAATCAGAGCCCATAGATACAAATCAGAGCTCATAGCAACCAATCAGAGCCTATCGTGACCAATCAACTTTCATTTCATACAGTGCTTTAGAAAAAGAAAGCTGAGCTCTGATGGGTGGTTATGAGCTCTGATTGGTTGTTATGAGGGCTGATTGGTTACTATTGGCTCCGATTGGTTGCTATGAGCTCTGATTGGTTATATGGGCTCTGATTGGTAGCTATGGACTTTGATTGCTATGAGCTCTTATTAGTTGCGATGGGCTCTGATTGGTTGCTATAAGTCCAATTGGTTGCTATGGGCTCTGATTGGTATCTATGAGCTCTGATTGGTTGCTATGGGCTCTGATTGGTTGCTATTGGCTCTGATTGGTTGCAATGGGCAACATAGATGGTCTTACTGCCAGACAGTTTTCATACATAAGGCCATATATTGGCAAACATTGCAAGTTTTGGCCAATGGCCCACTGTCCCTTGATGTAAGGGGTGGGCACAGGTTAATCCCACATTTGTCGCCGTATTTTTAACTCACATCCGCCTTTTTTAAAAAAGGAGGGGACCCGGCTTTTGGGAACCCCCGGGGGCCGCCCCCGTGCCGGCCCAAAAGACAATGCATTGTTTTTGGCGTGCCCGTAAACTAATTCACCTATGTTTCTAACCAACTCCCTTGGCCCGGAAAAATTTTGGGGCAACACACATTCCATGGTTCCCAATGAGGCAAATTCCGTAATGCTTTGCCGCGGATTGGGCCTTTTCTGAAAGGAACCCGGGGCAGTAGGGGCATACGCCAGAATAACCCTTTAACGGGCAAAGGGGGGGCCCAGGGGGGGGGGGGCCGGCCCTAGCCAATGGTTGTTTACCGGGCTTGGGCCTGTTAATTTGGTCCATTGGTCAACTTGTTTTAATCCTCATTGGGCGGATTATCCCGACCCAAGGGAGGGCCGAGGATTCCACTTGGTTCTAATGGGCAATGGTTTAAAGTAATTTGTTGCTTGGCCAGGGATTGGCTCGTTTGAAGGAAAAATTTCCGCAGCAGTCACGGCCATATAGGCTTGCAGTAAGGCCCGTTGTGAAGGGGGGGGAACAGCATTTGGAGGGGTGAACTGGCCTCAATCAGGTAGCGGCGCTAGTAGGTCGACCCTTTTTTTTACTGTTGATAACTGCACATCGGGGCTTTTTTATGAAAAAAAGAAAGATGGAGATGTAACCCTTCTGGTTCTTTTGGGAAACCCCTCCGATTTTTAAGGATTTTGCACATTGTAAACCCGCTATATAGTGCACATTATGTGCCACAATAGATCAAAATGTACATAGAGAGGTTGAGTTTTGTTTTTTTTGTACAGTTTGACCTCTTCAACCTAATCTCCCTTTATTGGTATTCTAAAGCAGAACTGCCCTTCAGGACCCTGGGAAAGCTGGGTGACGCAACACCTCATTCTCAGGGTGCGGCCATATGGCAGTGACAAAATTCCGGTCAAAGTCTGATTAAAGAATCCGGCTGGTATTTTATTGTCTTTTGACTGGTTTAGAGGGACGGTTCTGTCCGCGGTTTGCAGATTCAGACGTCCCCCTTAACAGTACCTTTTCCACCCTAAAACCAGGCAGAAGAATGTGCATGTTCCAGATTTTTTTTTGACGGTTTACCATCCAGCCTCCATGAGGTTATGGGTTTTAGCCCGTGGGGAGTGGGGTGCCCATATGTAACTGAAGACCCTAAAGGTCTAAACCATGCCAAGGCTTGAATCAGTAAGTTATTACGAAGGAGACAGGAGTCCATGGCATTAGGGTCCACCTTTTTGCTGCTTCATACCCTCCCCTCACCATACAGGGCATGAAGGGCCCAGTGCTTATTTGCCGCATCCCTTAGTATAACCGTCTAGATCAGCGGTTTCCAACTCCTTTTCACCACGGGCCACATCAACATCATGGATGTCCTCAAAGTCCCGTTGGCGGCCTGTGTATGGCTATCATAGCGGTGCCACCACCCGTGAGTTGCTCTAAATCCAAAATGGCGCCTACTTCCTGTTTGGCCATCACCCCTGCCAAGCCCTGGCTGCCACCTCAGTAGAGAGCGGGCCCTTCTGTGTCCGGACCTTGTCCATCCCTGCTTGCTGTACCTAGGCTCTCGAGGGCCAGATTTGGTCTGCAGTCCTTGAGTTTGAGGCATGTTGACTAGACCAGTGTTCACCAACTCCAGTCCTCAAGGCCCATCAACATCATGTTTTCAGGATCTCCCATAGAATGCATGGACCATAATTAAACCATCTGCAAAATGCTAAGGAAAGCCAGAAAACATGACCTGTTGGTGGCCTTGAGGACTGGAGTTGAGGAGCCCTGGTCTAGATAGTTCTTCTGCTGTGTTTGCCGACACTACAGTGCCCATGGAGAGGGGGTACCATATTTAAGTCCTTATTACCCATTGGCTCCTAACCTGAGCTGAGGTCAACCTTCACCATGGGCCCCATAGTAGCTGCCTTTATGGGTTAACCATTGCTGGTACCTAACTTTTTGAGTTGTTTCCTATTGATGTCTGGGACCCTGAAAATTTCAAAAAGTCAAGTTGACTTTGAAATGAGTGTAGTTGGTTTTACAGTATTTTGTCTATTTTTGGTCTATACCTCTGCATGTTGTCTTGAAAGACGACTCAGAGGGTTGGAACAAGTACTATACCCTTGAGGGCAGCCTCCTGGCCCATGGGATCACCAAATGGGAGCTATCTGAGACATTCTCCATAAGTTTTTTTTATTTGAATGGTGACCTCCTTGTACAAACCTCTTAAGACTTGGATTTTCTTACCTATACGGAGGTTCGTTGCTGGTACCTTCAAGACGTAGAAATGCTGCTCTCCTGGTCTTCTGCTCTGTTACGTTATAATGATGCTGTATCTGCGGGTCAATTTATTGAAGCTCAGCCCCGCTGAGATGCCCCAACACAGATATTTTTTTTTTTAATGAATTTAGCTGCTGTGAAATTTTTAGGGTTGGGGCGTTGGGTTTGGGGTGGGGGTGATGAATGTGTTTTGTCTGCAGGTCAACAGTTTCCCTCCCAGCCGTCTGGTGGCCATTTTTCGTACTCTTCGTGTGCCAAAAACATAGAGTCTTATCTATAGTCGTTTTTTTTTTTCCGTAGTTCTAGGTTGGTTAGAAATTTCATGCAAGATTTTAGTATTTTACCGATTTCGTTCAGGTGACAAATTTCAAGTCTTATGCAATATTTTTGTGAAGTGATTTCTGGACGTGCTCTGTGGAGTGAGCCGCTACAAAGGGAATTTCTTACTGAAGTCGCCGAGCTTTCTTCTGATGACTTCGGTGATCGTGTTTATTAGGAAATATATTTATGATACGAATGGGGGAAAATAATGATGACAATGACTGAAAATGTAAAAATTCTCATAGAGATGTATTTTATTTATTATCAGTTCATGGAACTGAAGGGAAAAAGCAACAATATTTATTAAGCCGGAGAGATGGAAAACTGTGGATATGGACATAGATGTTGGGGAAACACATAGACCGTCTCCTACGGTCGCTGCACTCACGGCCCGTTCTCTCGGGTCACTACACACACGGCCCGTCCCCTCCGGTCACTACACATACAGCCTGTCCCCTCCGGTCACTACACACGGTCCGGCCCCTCCGGTCTCAACACACACGGCCCGTCCCCTCTGGTCACGAGAGACGGGGGCCGTCCCCTCCGGTCACTACACACCAATACCGCGCCTCGTCACTACACCGTCCGTCCCTCAGGTCACTACACACACGGCCCGTCCCCTCCGGTCACTACACACGCGGCCCGTCCCCTCAGGTCACTACACCCGCGGCCCGTCCCCTCAGGTCACTACACACATGGCCCGTCCCCTCCGGTCACTACACACGACGACGGCCACTCCCTCCGGTCATCTCACAACACGCCGCGCCGTCACTACACCCGCCTCTCTCAGGTCACTACACACCCGGCCCGTCCCCTCCGGTCACTACACACGCGGCCCGTCCCCTCCGGTCACTACACACGCGGCCCGTCCCCTCCGGTCACTACACACGCGGCCCGTCCCCCCCGTCACTACACACGGCCCGTCCCCTCCGGTCACTACAACACGCCCGTCCCCTCGGTCACTACACACGCGGCCCGCCCCTCCGGTCACTACAGCCACGGCCCGTCCCCCGTCACTACACGCCGGCCCCGTCCCCTCCGGTCATACCACAACACCGCCGTCCCCTCCGTCACTACACACAACCCGCCGTCACCCCCCCCCGTCCACCTCACTACACACTGGCCCCTCCCCCTCCGGTCCACTACACTCACGGCCCGTCCCCTCCGGTCACTACACACACGGCCCGTCCCCTCCGGTCACTACACACACGCCCCCCGGCCTACACGCACGGCCCGTCCCCTCGGCTCACTCACACACACGGCCCGTCCCCTCCGGCCACACACACGCCGGCCCCCTCCCACTCCCCGTCCCCTCCTCCACACGGCCGCCGTCCCCTCCGGTCACTACACCACCATGGCCCGTCCCCCCGGTCACTAACAACACCCCCCAACCGGCCTCGCACCCCCTCCGTCAGCATCACCACCCACCCTCCGCGTTCCGAGTACAACACCATCCCAGCCCTTACCTCCTCTAACTCGCCCGTCCCTCTCGCTAAAACCACCCCGGGCCCCCCCCTCCGTCCTCACCCGGGCCCCGTCCCTCCGGCCCAAAAACACCCGGCCGCCCCCTGGGCATACCCCCACGGCCCGTCCCCTCGGCATACACACGGCCCCCCCCCCTCCTCAGCGTTCTTTACCCCCATCTTCCGGGTTTTCCGTGTCCATCCAGCCAGTATTTCCCCTCTTTTAAAAGCGCCCCTCGGGGTCACATTGATGAGGGGACGCTCTCGGGGGTCTCCGTGCTGCTCTCACTCTGTCTCATTCTTCTGGTCTCGTTCATTTGAATCTTTTATGAAGGCCTTTGAGGACACTGTAAATCATTATATTGTTATATCTGTAAATATATTTTTTAAAAATATCCACTGTGTCTGGGTCTGATATTTTGCTCCTCTGAGTATACAGGATACTTCCCTGCGGCTGAGGGGGTCACGCGTCCCTCTGTGGTATGTGGCCTGTCGCAGCCTGTCAGATAGAGATCAGCCTAAATCTGCAGAACGGGACACAGCGCTGTAGGAGAAGACAACATCTATGTCAGGGACCAAAAACAGGCCGCCCTCTATCTGGGGACATCTGCCAGGCTCATGGCTGACCAACCACATCCAATGAAGCCATAGCCATAGGCCATGTATTACCAGGACAGGTGGTGGTCACCAGGATTAGCAGAATTCGTTGACCCTGGGCCAAATTCCAGGGGGTCCTTACATTTCAATAGGCATTATGCAATGCATTCTGGGAATACTTGAGTGGCACTGCTCATCCCGAATATTTGACTATATTTGATTACGACTGACACGCCATCAGTGAAGCAGGAGGATATAGCGCAAGAGTAACAACATTCGGAAATCCAGTGTCTGTAGACCAATGTGGTAACCCCATAGGTGAGTAATGGCCGCCATCTTGGTTGTCATCCAGTGAAACACTGTATGAAAGTAGTGTTCCCACCATAGAGTTTGGTGGTCTAACTATAGGATATGTTATCAAAGACTCAGGTCTGGATCCTGCACCTATCTCAGGAACAGGCCGCTGAAAGTTTCAGCTCAGAATGGAGAACCGGTCCTGCTTGACGACGTCTCTCTGTTCTGTTCTATGAGAGTTTTCAGTACGGCCAAACAGAATGGAGAACACAGCGTTCCCCTGTACTGGGAACTCCCATAGTACAGAATGGAGAATACAGCCCTCCTCTGTACTGGGAACTCCCATAGCACTGTATGGAGAGAACACAGCACTCCCCTGTACTGGTAACTCCTATAGAACAGAATGGAGAACAGAGCGCTCCCCTGTACTGGGATCTCCCATAGAACAGAATGGAGAACACAGCGCTCTCCTGTACTGGGAACTCCCATAGAACAGAATGGAGAACACAGCGCTCCCCTGTACTGGGAACTCCCATAGAACAGAATGGAGAGAACAGAGCGCTCCCCTGTACTGGGAACTCCCATAGAACAGAATGGAGAACACAGCGCTCCCCTGTACTGGGAACTCCCATAGAACAGAATGGAGAACACAATGCTTCCCTGTTCTTGGAACTCCCATAGAACAGATTCGCGAGAACACACTGCTCCCCTGTACTGGGAAGTCCCATAGAATAGAATGGAGAACACAGCGCTCCCCTGTACTGGGAACACCCATAGAACAGAATGGAGAACACAGCGCTCTCCTGTACTGGGAACTCCCATAGAGGAATCGTGAGCAAGCGGGAGCGGTTCTCCTTTCCGAGCTGAAATTTTCAGGGGCCCATTCCTGAGATGGTTACAGGATCCACATGTGGGATCCGCACCTACCAGACTTTGATGGCATACTCTATCGATATATGTAGATTTGATTCCAGCACCATGACGTCCAAAATTCTTGTAAATAAAAACTGGCTTTATTTAAGTATTCATTAATATACAGCAGTCATTCCAGCACTTCTCATTCCATGGTATACTTGTTTCTGGCATCAGCCCACAACGAAATGCGTCTGCTAAGGAATGAGTAGCGCTTGAATGGCTGCTGTATTTTAATGAATACTTAAATAAAGCAAGTTTTTATTTAAAAGAATTTTGGACGTCATGGTGCTGGAATCAAATCTACACATTGCAATCTGTGCATCGTTTCGTGGATCCCCCGGGTATAGTCTGTGCACCAGTACCAGGCAGGAGAAGTCGCTCCAACAGGTGAGCAAGGAATCAAAGGATATATACATATATATGTGTGTGTGTATATATATATATACTGTAAATATATATATATATATATATATATATATATGCTGTTGATATACTATCAAAATATATGGTGGTACTACCCTTTTAAAAGATCTTGGATAGCTTGGGAAATGATACCTTTACGATGAGAAAGACATAGGTTGTCACAACTCCGCCTCAACAGTAGTCTATGGAGGAGCAGAACTTCTCCAGTATTACTACCTCCAGCAGCGTCTTATCATGTGACCACCACACAGGTCATGTGACCCTGGTATCCAGGTAACAGTAGTGTATGGAAGAGCAGAACTTCTCCAGTATTACTACCTCCAGCAGCATCTTATGTGACCACCACACACATCACGTGACCCCTGGTATCCAGGTAACAGTAATGTATCGAGGAGTAGAACTTCTCCAGTATTACTACGTCCAGCAGTGTCTTATCATGTGACCACCACACAGGTCATGTGACCCTGGTATCCAGGTAACAGTAGTGTATGGAGGAGCAGAACTTCTCCAGTATCACTACCTCCAGCAGTGTCTTATCATGTGACCACCGCACAGGTCATGTGACCACCACACACATCACGTGACCCCTGGTATCCAGGTAACAGTAGTGTATGGAGGAGCAGAACTTCTCCAGTATTACTACCTCCAGCAATGTCTTATCATGTGACCACCACACAGATCATGTGACTCTGGTATCGAGGTAACAGTAGTGTATGGAGGAGCAGAACCTCTCTAGTATTATCACCTCCAGCAGTGTCTTATCATGGGACCACCACAACACATCACGTGACCCCTGGTATCCAGTAACAGTAGTGTTTATGGAGGAGCAGAACATTATCTCCAGTATTACTACCTCCAGCATCGTCTTATCATGGGACCACCACACAGGTCATGTGACCCTGGTATTCAGGTAACAGTAGTGTATGGAGGAGCAGAACTTCTCCAGTATTACTACCTCCAGCAATGTCTTATCATGTGACCACCACACAGATCATGTGACCCTGGTATCGAGGTAACAGTAGTGTATGGAGGAGCAGAACCTCTCTAGTATTATCACCTCCAGCAGTGTCTTATCATGGGACCACCACACACATCACGTGACCCCTGGTATCCAGGTAACAGTAGTGTATGGAGGAGCAGAACTTCTCCAGTATTACTACCTCCAGCAGCGTCTTATCATGTGATCACCACACAGGTCATGTGACCACCACACACATCACATGACCCCTGGTATCCAGGTAACAGTAGTGTATGGAGGAGCAGAACATCTCCAGTATTACTACCTCCAGCGATGTCTTATCATGTAACCACCACACAGGTCATGTGACCCTGGTATCGAGGTACAAGTAGTGTATGGAGGAGCAGAACCTCTCTAGTATTATCACCTCCAGCAGTGTCTTATCATGTGACCACCACACAGGTCATGTGACCCTGGTATCCAGGTAACAGTAGTGTATGGAGTAGAACTTCTCCAGTATTACTACCTCCAGCAGCGTCTTATCATGTGACCACCACACAAATCATGTGACCCCTGGTGTCGAGGTAATAGTAGTGTATGGAGGAGTAGAACTTCTCCAGTATTACTACCTTCAGCAGTGTCTTATCATATGACCACCACACAGATCATGTGACCCTGGTATCGAGGTAACAGTAGTGTATGGAGGAGCAGAACTTCTCCAGTATTACCACCTTCAGCAGTGTCTTAACATGGGACCACCACACAGGTCATGTGACCCTTCTATCCAGGAAACAGTAGTGTATGGAGGAGCAGAACTTCTCCAGTATTACTACCTCCAGCAGCGTCTTTTAGGCATCTCAAACCCAGGAAACCCCTCCTAGTAGCTAGTTACCCAAACTCAATATTAGAGCAAAACAACTAAATCAACAGACCGGAAACAGGATTGAACGTCCAAAACTCCCTTCTTATTGACAGTTTCTCACAAAAGACACGTGACGTATAAACGGCCACCATTTTTACTTTTAGAAAGCTGGTAATGGAGGTCAAACTGAGAACCAAGAACGAAAAGAAACACCCAATGTCTCTAGCCGACGCCAGTGCGGGCAAAAAATTGTGCTAATGTCGCCAACGTCTCGTCATATCTGCTGGTACAAAAATTTTCTAAGACAGAAACATTTCCTACGCATGAAATTCCGGGGCCCAATGTCCAGTTCATGGTGTGTGGAAAAAGGTTTAAGGCTGCCACATGTAAGTCTTTGACGTATCGATCTGAACCACCGAAGGAAACGTCTTATCTTCTGGAGGTGGCACCAAGACCGGCTGTTCCAAGCTGCTCTCCTTTTCCTTCTCGATTTCTCCTTCCCAAAGGCTGATGAGCGGGGGGTAGAACTCATTGAGAGGGATGAATGACGCCCTCTGCATATACTTTTTTAAGGAATGTCCACAACTTTTGTAACGGAGGTGATGCCCGGCATAGACAATGACGGCGGCCATGCATAGTCCAGCGATGAGGGAGCCTAGAGCTGCTGAAAGGGCTATACTGACTGGCCGGCCAACTGTGGCCACTGAAAAGGAAGCGTCTTTAGTAGTCACGTTGAGACAAGACTGTTGACTTGGCCGGGATAGAGATGACACAGTGAAGCAAACCTCGTACTTGGTGGCTGGCTGAAGATGTGTGAGGTTATACTCTTGTATATCTAAGGGTACTTTGGCGGTATAACTGATATGTGGGTTGTGTATCCTCATGGTGGCGGAGGTCCATAGAGCTGGAACCAGGACGTTGGGGGCATTGGCTGGTCCACCTAACATTTTCCACTCCACCACGACGAAATTGGAATGAACTTTCTTGGTGACTATGGACAGAGATGTAAACTCTTGCTCCTCTGTCCCGTTGATGAAGATGACGACACTTTTACTGTCCGTACCATCCGAGTTCCACATTTGGCACATATACAATCCAGAATCTTCTTCAGTAGCATCCAAAATTTCCAGAGATCCCTCGGCGAGAATTCGGACTCTGCCCGTACCCCCTGAAATTCTTTCTCCGTGAGGAGTTATCCAGTATATTTCCGGTTTTGGGTGACCACTGGCTTGACAGTTGAGAGACACCAGTTGGTGTTTGGAAAGGTGAAGCCGAGACGGAAAGGAATGTTCATCTATCAGGGGAGGGCATCGACTTAACCAAGCTTGTCCTTGTATTTCCTGGAAGAGGTGCCCGCTGACCAGTGGTGGGCTCGTACAAAGGGTGGCCTGGGCTTCTATCAGCTGAACTGATGAAAGTCCTTTCCAGTTGTTCTGGCAATCACAGCGCAGAGGATTACTGTATAAGCTGATTTCGGATAATCCCGGTAGTGTTTGAAATACTTTAAGCGGTATTAGCGCCAATCGATTATTACTAAGGAGTAAAGTCTTCAAAGCACCAACGTTGGGCCCGAAGGCACCTGGGTCCAGGTAGGTCAACCGAGGGTTGTTGAAAATTTCTAGTTTAATAAGCTCGGGCAAGTCCTGGAAAGCTTCGGCTTCCACACGCTCTAGATCCTCCATGGAATTCAGGCTGAGTTCCTCGAGATGAGGCATGTCTATAAAATCTCCGCTTCGAATTCTGCTGATGGGATTTTTGTTAAGGTCCAAGAACTTCAGAAGACTTAGGTGCTTGAGTGCCTCTTTGGGGACCGACGTAAGACGATTATCAAAAAACGAGAGGCTTTCAAGGTAGTCCAACCCAAAAAAGGCATTTTCTGGAACCTGGTTAAGTTCCATCCCCGCCAGTACTAAACTGTGTAAACGTCCAAGTGGTTGAAAGTTCAGGTTTTGCAAGGCGCTCACAGGGTTCTCCCCGATCATGAGGATCTCTAGATTTGGAAGGTCTTCAAACCATGTTGAGTCGATGACTTGTAGACGGTTGGCATTGAGGTGAAGTCTCAACAGCTTTCCCAAGCCGGCAAACGCTCGAGGGCCGATATAATTGATCTGATTGTGATTGATATATAACTCTTCTAGACTCTCTAGATCTTTTAGGCAGTAGTCCGGCAGCTCAGTGAGCTGATTCTCCTCTAGATAAAGCGTGATAAGATGGGAAAGGTTGGACACGCTTAAATCCCGGATGCTCTGGAAGTGGTTTTGAGACAAGTCAAGTTCGGTAAGATTGACCAGATCTTGAAGTTCCCAACCCATGTGTGAAATCTTATTACTCTGAAGAAGAAGCACTTGGGTGTCGATGGAGATATTTTCGGGGATGTGAGTAAGTAGAAGGTCATTGCAGTCCACGGTCTTCGCTTCGTGGTACACGGACTGAGGCGTGAACCAGGGCCTCGTCTCACAAACACATTGAGGAGGACAGAAGGCCAGGGCGGAGATGTACAATGACTGGCAGATGATCAGCAGGGCCCAGGTCTTAGTCCAAGGGAGTGATCTCTTCATTTTTATGGAATGGATATGAGGCATGTCGAAGGAGTCACGGAAGAAGACAATGAGCCGCTTGTAGGGTGATGGATCTGTGAGGAGACAAAACAGAAGAGAATATTACATGAGGGAATGGAAATTATTTAGCTATTACAGGCCTGCACAACATACGGCCCCACTAGTGGCTCGCCACAAACACTGAAAACACTGAATCAAAATAGGCATTTCTAGATGGTCGGTGAGCTTTACCAGGTAAACCCCCAGTTGGCCCAAGGGCAAAGCAGGCCAGTGAGAAAAGCAGGAAGCAAGAGACATGTGCAGTCATGTATAGTATCTGTTGGGTGGTCCCAAGAATCAACTCCATTGGTGGGCCTCAAGAATCAACTCCACTGGTGGGTCCCAGGAATTAACTCCATTGGTGGGCCTCAAGAATCAACTCCCCTGGTGGGCCCCAGGAATAAACTCCATTGGTGGGCCTCAAGAATCAACTTCCCTGGTGGGCCCCAGGAATTAACTCCATTGGTGGGCCCCAGGAGTCTACACCAATGGTGAGCCTCCAGAATCAACTCCCCTGGTTGGCCCCAAGAATCAACTCCACTGGTGGATCCCAAGAATCAACTCCACTGGTGAGCCTCAAGAATCAATTCCAATGGTGGGCCTCAAGAATCAACTTCCCTGGTTGGCCCCATGAATCAACTATACTGGTGGCCCCAAGAATAAAGTCAACTGATGGTCCCCAAATACTAACTCTTCTGATGGGCCCCATGAATCAACTCCACTGGTGGGACCCTGGAATTAACTCCACTGTTGGACCCCAAGAATCAGCTCCACTGGTGGCCCCAAGAATCAGCTACACTGGTGGGCCCCAAGAATCAGCTACACTGGTGAGCCCCACTGTTCCAAGGCAATCTGGGGCCACTCCCAGGTGGTTCTAACCCCAACCTCCTGCCAAGTTGTGTAGGTCTGATCTAGTAACATCTTGTCAATCACAGTCAATATCCCACAAACCACCATTTATAGGGCGTGTACAATTTCGAAAGTATTACTATATAGACAAAACTATTGGGTCAACGGGTCTACCATTTTCTCCAGCTTGGTCTAACCTGAAGCTCCTAGTCCCAATACAAGATCTGTATCAAGGCCCCGCAAGTACCATGCATAATATTGATGTCATGTCTTACGTGGCCTATGGGACACCCAGACACTAGGTCACGGGTACAACTTTACACCCTATAGCTATATCTCTGGCCACAGCAGTCTCAATGCCACTTCTTTAGAAGTAATGGTGGAGGACGTTCCAACCACAAATCCTAAAACTCTACCAAAAAAATGATGACAAAGCGATAGCATATGCCATTTCTGTGTGATAGGATTGGGCCCCACACCTATCTCGAGAAAGGGGGCCCAAAACCTCTCTGGTGATAGAGTTCCAACCACCTCTCCAATCAAAATGGGTCCCGTTTTTCGAGAGAGAGGTGGGACCTGCACCTATCAGACATTGATGACATCCTATCAATCGGCCATCAATGTTTGTGATGAGAAAACCCCTTTAAAAGGAACACACCAGGTAAAACTGCTACGCTTTACTATACCCGGTGCCGGTCCTCAGGATGTGGAGTTTGAAAGGACATCTAGAAGCTGTCAGGCTCCGCCCCTTGCGCTACTTTTTTCCTGACGTGTTCCTTTAAGAGATTCTTAAGAGCATAAAACTGGTACCAAGAAACAATGAAGCCGTTGCCCATAGCAACCAATCAGCTCGTATCTTAGGTGTTCCGAAGATTCCATCTCTTCTTTTTCACAAGCTTGGTTGCTACGGGCGACCGCTCTTCTGTCCATTGGTGCCAGTTTTGATCACCCCCCTCCCAAGTTCTATATTGTCCTAGTCTAGGATATATGAAATAGACCAATCCTAATCCTTGACGCCTTTGAGCCACAAAATCCATCTTAAATTTTTTTTTCTCGCCCATGCCGTTGATTTAGCGATCACGCCGGGCCCCCTCCCCCTCCCACCCCCCATCTGTTCTTCATCCTCCATCTTGGCTAGCTCCCTTCAATGTTTTCCCTTTTCTTTCCTATCCATACAAATCCTTGATCCCTTTATTCTTGCCTTCACCTTGTGTCGGTTCCTCTCCGCCCGTTCTCTCTTCATCCCCTCTCGTATAATTCGCCAGCTCCCCTCATTTGTCTCCCCATCTTAAGCTCTGTCTCCTACGCTCTCTAGGAGCTCGCACTAAGATGTTGCCCTGGCAACACACCGAGCGCTTTCTCCCAACGACAGGAGAATGAAGGCACAGGATTAACCCTGAGCGCACCGCCGGGCTCTAATACATCGCCGCCATGACGCATGGATTAAGAAAAAAAATCTTTGCAAAAAAAGATAGGTGCACAGATGTAGCAGTGCTGAATCCATCTTCTGACGGGATGTGTTACCTGAGGATTGCAGGAAAACCTATTACATTATTAGAGCTGAACAATAGATGACATACTCAGCTCTGCTACATCACCAGCATGGCGCATGGATTAGGAAAAAAAATCATTGCAAAAAAAATAGGGAGGTAGCAGTGCTGACCCATCTACTGACAGGATGTGGTACCCGGGGACTGCAAGGAAACCTACCATATTATCATAGCTGAACAATAGATGAAATACGCAGCTCTGCTACATTGCCGGCATGGCGCATGGATTAGGAAAAAAAAATCATTGCAAAAAAATAGGATAGGTGCACAGAGGTAGTAGTGCTGAATCCATCTCCTGACAGGATGTGTTATCTGAGGACTGCAGGGAAACCTACTACATTATTACAGCTGAATAATTCATGATATACTCAGCTCTGCTACATCACCAGCATGGTGCATGGATTGGGAAAAAAAAATCAATGCAAAAAAATAGGATAAGTGCACAGAGGTAGCAGTGCTGAATCCATCTACTGACAGGATGTGATACCTGAGGATTTCAGGGAAACTTACTACATTATTAGAGTTGAACAATAGATGACATACTCAGCTCTGCTACACCGCCAGCATGGCAAAGGATTAAGTATTGCAAAAAAAAAACAATGAATAGAAAAAAAAAAAACATGTACAGATGTAGAAGTGCTGAGTCTGTCTTTTGACAGGATGAGTTATCTGAGGACTACAGGGAAACCTACTGCATTACAGCTAAATAATAGATGTCAAACTCAGCTCTGCTACAGTACTGGCTTTGATTTGGTTATGTATTGCACAAAAAAAATAATTGAATATAAAAGGATATGCATAAAAACATAACAGTGCTGAATCCATCTTCTGGCAGGATGTGTTACCTGAGGATTTCAGGGAAACCTACTACATTATTAGAGCTGAACAATAGACGACATACTCAGCTTTGCTACATCGCCGACATGGCGCATGGATTAGGAAAAAAAATCATTGCAAAAAATAGGATAAATGCCCAGAGGTAGCAGTGCTGAATCCATCTTGTGACAGCATGTGGTACCTGGAGACTGCAAGGAAACCTACCATATTATTATAGCTGAACAATAGATGACATACTCAGCCCTGCTATACTGCTGGCATGGCAAAGGATTAAGTATTGCAAAAAATAAACAATAAATAGGAAAAAAATGTACAGATGTAGCAGTGCTGAGTCTATCTTTTGACAGGATGAGTTACCAGAGGACTGCAGGGAAACCTACTGCATTACGGCTGAATAATAGATGTCAAACTCAGCTTTGCTACACCACTGGCATTGATTTGGTTATGTATTGCACAAAAACAATGGATGAATATAAAAGGATATTCATAAAAGTGTAACAGCACTGAGTCCATCTTCTGACAGGATATGTCACCAGAGGATTTCAGGGAAACCTACTGCATTATTATGGTTAAACAATAAATGACAAACTCAGCTCTTCTACACCACTGGCATTGGGTTGGTTATGTATTGCAAAAATAAATTAGTGCAAAAAAAGGATACATGTACAATGTAGCATTGCTGAGTCCGTCATCTGACAGGACTGCAAGAAAACCTACTGCATTATAAGGGCTGAACAATAGATGACAAACTCAGCTCTGCTACACCACCAGGCATGACGAATGATTATGCATTGCAAAAAAAAATTCTATGGATAGAAAAAAATACATGTACAGATGTAGCAGTGCTGAGACCGTCTTCTGACAGGATGTGTTATCTGGGACTGCAGAGAAACCTACTGCATTATTAAGGCTGCTCAAGAAATGACAAACTCAGCTCTACTACATCACTGGCATCGGGTTGGTTATATATTGTAAAAAAAATAAGCGTACGATGTAGCTGAGTCCGTTTTATGTCACGATGTGTTAGCTGAAGACTGCAGGAAAACCTTCTGTATTATTGAAGCTGAACAATAAATGACAAACTCAGCTCTTCTACACCACTGCCATGTGGTTGGTTATATAAAGCAAAAGAAATCAGTGCAAAAAAAAGGTTACATGTACATTGTAGCATTGCTGTGTCCATCTTCTGAAAGGACTGCAAGAAAACCTACTGCATTATAAGGGCTGAACAATAGATGACAAACTCAGCTCTGCTACACCACTGGCATGGCAATGGATAATGTATTGGAAAAAGAAAAATATAAATATATAAGGTTATGTGCACATAGGTAGCAGTGTTGAGTCCATTTTATGTCACAATGTGTTTCCTGAAAACTGCAGGGAGACCTACTGCATTGTTATGGTCAGACAAACTCAGCTCTACTACACCACTGGTTATGTATTACAAAAAAAATAAAGGAATATGAAAGGATATATGTACAGATGGAGCAGAGCCAAGGCCGTCTTTTGTTAGGATGTGTTATCTGTGGACTGCAGGGAAACCTACTGCATTATTAAGGCTGAAAAATAAATGACAAACTCAGCACTACTACACCACTGGCATGGCAATGGATAATGTATTCCAAAGAAAACCTATGAATAGAAAAAATACATGTACAGATGTAGCAGTGCTGAGTCTGTCTTCTGTCAGGACGTGTTACCTGAGGACTGCAGGGAAACTTCATGCATTATGAGTGGGGAACATTAATTAACAATCTCAGCCCTGCTACATCAAAGGTCATGAATTTCTGAAATCTCTGTACTGAAGATTGATCTGATCAAAATCGCTATGAATTATACAAATGGGTGTATCTATCACTTGGCTAACTCTACCCCTCCACCATTTTGTAAGCCGCCATTTTTGCAATAGATGATTTTTGTTGTATGTTTTTAGAAGAAGGGCTGTCAGAGAAACCATTTAAAGGGACATTAAATCTAAAACCCGTCTCAAGCAAATTGAAGGTCTAGTTGAATTCCTATTATCACCGATTTTAGACTAACATGAGATGATAGACTGGAAGGGCAGAAAAATCCATGCCCCTATGACAACTACTACTAGCACTAACACATGCTTGACTACTCTCCTGTTTCTTTTGGGAGGCTCCTGGGAAACAGAATGCAAAAGGGGTATATTGGATCTCCACCCCAAAAAATGGGTGTTCATGGGCATATTGGGGACACGCCTGGGACGGGGCTAAAATCTCCCGAAATTGGGAGATAAGAGGTTGTCAAGTATGTATTAACGTCAGGTGCTATAAATGACAAAAACATCTGATATACTGCAGACTACACCTTTGGCCTAAAGTTGGCCACACATAGGTCAACATACCCCAGGTCCGATCCGGGCTTCAGTATCTATTCTAAATACTGTTTTTTAAAGGGCCAGACACATTATATCTGTAATGGTTTGCACATTGCCACACAGAGCTCTAACAGAAAGTGAAAATGGTATAAAATATATAAGCCCTCCCCCATCTGTTACAAAAAAATTCCCCCCCTCTCCCTCCCATAAGTAGAATCTGCTGCTCCACCAATTTTTTCCATTGTTGTTTTTGGGGTAGTGTGCCCCTTTAAATGCCACAGATGCCGCCATAAGTGCTAGTTTGCTACATGTGTGGCTCTGTGACGTGCCGCTTCAGCACTTGGACAGCTCCTTCTATCAGGCACGACCATAAAGACGCCCGAATTGGGGCGAAGTTTTCTTATCAAAACCGCCCAGCCAAAAAATCCGACCCCTAACAACCAATCAGAGCTCAGCTTTCATTTCCTAAGATGCTTTGGAAAAAACGGAAGCTGCACTGTGAATGGTTGATATGGGCAACGAGTGTGTATTCGGTATAATCACATGTAAGTCGTCATGTACACCGCTACTGTATAGGCAGGCACATGTCGTGTTTTCATTCTACATTAGGATGGCACCTCATGAAGGCAGCTGAGAGACGTAAGTGACCAATATACTCCACACTGACTAAAAATGGCCGCCATGATCATACCAACCAATCAACATTTAGGTTTAATTTTCAGGCCTGTGCTGGGAAATTGGTTGCTAGGGGCCACAAGCGTAGTATAACCATATATAAGGCCGCTTGCACACGGCTACTATATAGGGAGGCACATGTCGTGTTTTCATGCCACGTCACGGAGGCACCGGGTGGTGTGTGTGCAGCTGACAGACGTGAGTGACCAATATACTCCACACTGACTAAAAATGGCCGCCTTGTTAATAGCAACCAATCAAGGTTTAGCTTTCATTTTCAGGCCTGTGCTGAGACATTGGTTGCTATGGGCAACAAGCGTGGTATAAACACATGAAACTCCTCATGTACACAGCCGCTATATAGGGAGGCACATGGCGGTAGTGGGTTTTCATGCAACTTTCACTTCATGGAGGCACCATGTGCTCCGCGTGCAGCAAAGAGACGCAAAAGACCAACATACTGACTAAAAATGGCTGCTATGTTCATATCAACCAATCAAAGTTTAGGTTTCATTTTCAGGCCTGTGTTAGGACATTGGTTGCTATGGGCAACAAGCATAGTATAACCACATATCAGGCCTCTCACAACCTACTATCGTATAGGGAGGCATATGGCAGTAGCATGCTTTCATGTCACGTCATGGAGGCACTGGGTTGTGTGTGTGTAGCCGATAGACGTAAGTGACCAATATACTCCATACTGACTAAAAATGGCCGCCATGTTCATACCAAGCAATCAACGTTTAGCTTTCATTTTTGGGCCTGTGCTGAGACATTGGTTGCTATGGGCAACAAGCATGGTATAACCACATATAAGGCCTCTCGCACACATATAGAGAGGCACATGGCGGTAGTGTGTTTTCATGCCATGTCATGAAGGCACCGTGTAGTCTGTGTGCAGCCGAGAGATGTAAATAACCAATATACTCCATATATACTCCTTGGGGAGCTTCGGAGAGGTGGTAGCAGGGGACCGGGAGGTAAGTATCAGGTTTTTTTTTTTATTTTTACCCAGCCTGGTCCTGTTTTAGATATTTTTTTTTCTGACAAACAAGCCCTTTAAACAGAACAATTTTGTAATAGATAGCTCCACCTAGTGGTGGCTGTGGGATTAAAAACGTATTTTATTCTGCCTGAGAACCCCTTCCAACATAAAACATGGTTTCACATAGGATTAAGCTATATATATATATAATCAATGTTTGCACAACATCTCCTAATAGAGCGCTCCCCCTAGAGGTGGTTGCAGCACAAAAAATATTTTAGATTAAGTTTTTTTTCTTCTAGAAACTCCCTTTAATATTGATTTATAATGTGGAACGCATATATCAATGTTTTCTTGATATCTCCTAACAGAGAGCTCCCCCTAGAGGTGGCTGCAGGCTGAAAAATAGTTCAAATTAACTTTTCTATCAGAGAATATTGTGAAAACACGCACACACACAGACACACACATATGTATATGTATATTAGTGTTTTCATTATATTTCCTAACAGATAGCTCCCCCTAGTGGTGGTTGCAGGCTGAAAAATATTTCAGATTCATTTTTATCAGAGAATATTGTGAAAACATACACAGATATGTATATATATATTTATTTATTAGTGCTTTCATAATATTTCCTAACAGATAGCTCCCCCTCGTGGTGGTTGCAGGCTGAAAAATCTTTCAGGTTATTTTTTTTTTCTTTTTTCCAGACAGCCCTTTTAAACATAACTTTGGTTTTCTAATGAAGATATATATCATCTCAATCTTAGGGTACGGCCACACGGCACACGTAAAATGCCGGTCGGATTCTGTTTAAGAATCCAGCTGGTATTTTATCATCTTTCAATGGTTTTGGGGGGAGGTTCTGTTCACGGTTTGCGAATTCGCCCGTCCCCTTCAACCATTGACTAGCACAGCTTCCTCCAGAAAACCAGACGGAAGATTGTGCATGTTCCAAGTTTTTCAGAACGTCGGTGGCTGAAAATGCGTTCAGTGTAGACTACTGGGCTGATTTTCTTTTAAAGTCTATGGGGACGGTTTCTTGTCGGTTTTCAGACGGTTTCCAAATCCGCAAACCGTCTGAAAATCCGACCAATAAACCATCCTGCGTTGGACTGACCCTTTATCTTTTTACAACACCTCCTAATTAGAGGTGGCTACATCCTAAAGATTTTTTCAGATACATTTTTTCCCTTCCAGACAATCCCTTTAAGCATATTTTTTTGTTTTGTAATGCAGATCACATAGTTCAATGTTTTCTTGACATCTCCTAACAGAGAGCTCCCCATAATGATGGCTCCAGGGTGAAAAATGTTTCAGCTTAATTTTTTTCTTTTTTTCCCCCTGTAAACATAACTCTGTTTTCTAAATGAAGATATCATATATACACTGTATAAATATGTAAATGTTTTCACAACATCTAATAGAGAGCTCCCCCTAGAGGTGGCTACAGGCTGAAAAATGTTTCTGATTATTTTTTTTTAATCTACATGGAAAATAGGGGCAAAAACTTTTGGGGTATGGAGGATGCCCAAGATGGACTATGAGTCTTACTGGTATAGTTTTTCTATCTCATGGGCAATGACCCAAAAGACCCTCCTGTATACAAATTAGTTCCCTGCCTCAATCTAGTTTGGCTTGAGGAGCTAACTTGCATACTTTTTCTCCATAAAGCACTGCCTGACAAAAAGTCACCGGACACCACTACATCTTTTCATTGAGAATCGGTGCCTCCCTAATCAGGGCCGGGACGACGGGTACGCGAATATAGGCGACCGCCTAGGGTGCCACTTCATCCCAGGCAAGAAGGGGGCACAAGAAGGGATGGAGTGGGCTGAATTTTCCATTGCGAGGGGGCGGTAAATGCCTTATTTGCCTAGGGCAAGAATACCTTGTCCCAGTACTGTACTTAAATGGGTTGACTTGTCTCACTATAAGGATCACTGCTTTTTATGTTAAAGATCTTGGAAAAACAAATCACTTTGCAATATGTGTCTATTACCAGTGTCCTACCTATTCCTAGATATCCCCTGTTGTATGGGCTGCATCAGCTCCTCAGGTCGCTATAGCTACAGACCTATTTGATCTATCCTGATAGGCTGCCAGCACTGGTCGCTATAGCTACAGACCTGTTGGATCTTTCCTGACAGGCTGCCAGCGCTGATCACTATAGCTATAGACCTGTTCAATCTCTCCTAAGAGGCTGCCAGCACTGGTTGCATTAGCTACAGACCTGTTCTATCTCTCCTGAAAGGCTGCCAGCACTGATTGCTATAGCTACAGACCTGGCTTCTACTGCAGCCTTGTAGTAGCCAGTAAATGCGCCCCTGAATTCAAAGTGAAAGCAAGAAAACAGGACGAATCAATGTAGTGAGACAACCCCTTTAAGCTACCCACTTGTATGATTTTCACAGTTCCTTGCAGTACGTCCATTCACCAGCAAGTGTCACTGTTCTTGTTGCTGAACATAAACAAACATCCCCCTCCCTCAATGATCCCTGTAACTAAGGAAATTATTAACTTTCCAATTAATTTTGCTACAAAAAAATCTAGTCCTTTTTTACAAATACATAGAAAATGTTGCGTTTCGATTTGAAATAAGTAACATTTTCCTGAAATTGTTCCTGGTTTTTGTTACCCTTTAATTCTGTAATGATACTATGTAGCCTGATGTCCAAATCACAACATACAGAATTATCCTACATATTTCCAGGATAATTCTGTATATTTTTTTCTGCTACATAGTAACATTTGGCGGATACAGTTAGATACATTGTGTTGTATATGGGGGGGGGGGGATGACCTCATCGGCTCATGACGTCACCTACCACAACAACACACCGTGACGCTTAGCAGTGCCGAAGCGGCGCGTGCTATTCGCTATTCTGGAGGTTGGAGAGGAGATCAAAAAAATGTTTGCAGTCAATGAGGCAGGACAAGTCGGAGAATTGAGGACAACAGGGAGGAGGTAGGAAAGCAGCCCTTGAGCTACCAAGATGGAGAGGATGATGGCTAGACCTTCTTACCGTCAAAGAGGCTGCAGCTTGGGGGTCTCCAAAGGCTTGTTGGTCTTCAACACTACGCCATCAGATGTTAGGGTCTGGGGTCTAGCATTCGTTGTCTGTCACACCCTGGTCGGCTCCGTTCTTCTTGGAGGAACAGTCCTTTAGTTCCTTGACCCTACAGAGATGTCTCCTTCAAGGTTCGCTCCGGTCTAGTGGCGGCCGCCGCCGTCGCCTTTGTCTGTCATGTTTTCCGTCAGCTTCGTGTTGTCTTCTCGTCTCTTCTCTCTCTCTCGCTCCCTCGTGTTCTGCTTTGTGACTGTTCCTTTCTCCTTAGGCGGAATAAAAGGAGCTTTTTCATCTGACAGGTGCTCCGTCCAGCCAATGGTGTGTCATGGCTGCCAGGGCCGCGGCCAATGGAGAGGACGGCGGGGCGGGACAGATGGATGTGTAAAGCGTCTGATATAGAAGCTGACAACACACGGTGATATTATGAATATGGATCAGGCCTGAGATCACATCGCTGACCTGCCTGGAAACAGAGGATTTCACATGTTAGCTCATTAAGCCCCCCCCCCCCCTCCTCACCCCCTCCCCGTTTTGGCTTGGGGAACAGACAGCACAAGGGAAGGGATGAGACATCGGGGTAGACATGAGTAGTGGCTCGGAGGAAACCAGACACATCTGCATCTGCTGCACACTGCAGATAGTCCTGCCACGCCGTGATGCAGGCATCCATTATAAACCCGCCAGAGCGTTGTATAGGCTCCTATTGTATAAGCCAGTGGGAGCTTGTGACCTGTGCCATCCTGCTAGATACTATATACACCCGCCAGAGCGTTATACAGGCTCCTATTGTATAAGCCAGTGGGAGCTTGTGGCCTGTGTCATCCTGCTAGATACTATATACACCCGCCAGAGCGTTATACAGGCTCCTATTGTATAAGCCAGTGGGAGCTGGTGACCTGTGCCATCCTGGTAGATACTATATACACCCGCCAGACCGTTATATAGGCACCAATAGAATAAAACATCGCGAGCCGGAGACCTGTGTCATCCTGCTATATACTTTATACACCAGCAAGTGCGTTATACAGGCTCCTATTGTATAAGCCAGTGGGAGCTTGTGACCTGTGCCATCCTGCTAGATACTATATACACCCGCCAGAGCGTTATATGGGCCCCTATTATATAGACCAGTGGGAGCCGGTGACTTGTGCCATGCTGCTAAATACTATATACACCCGCCAGAGCGTTATTCAGGCTCCTATTGTACAAGCCATGGGGAGACGGTGACCTGTGCCATCCTGCTAGATACTAAATACACCCGCCAGAGCGTTATACAGGCTCCTATTGTACAAGCCAGTGGGAGCAGGTGAACTGTGCCATCCTACTAGATATTATATACACCCGCCTGAGCATTATATGGGTCCCTATATTAGACCAGTGGGAGCCTGTGACTTTGCCATCCTGCTAGATACTATTACACACCACCATCAGAGGAGCGTTATTTGCACCACTATTATATAGACACAGTGTTAAGCCAGGAGCCGGTGATCTGTGCCATCCTACTAGATATTATATACACCCGCCAGAGTGTTATATGGGCCCCTACTATATAGACCAGTGGGGCCCTGTGACCTGTGCCATCCTAGAAGATACTATAGACACATCAATGGGAGACGGTGACTTAAACTACCTTACTAGATACTATCAGGGCAGGATTATGACCCTGGGCCTCCGCTGCTCCACACCCTGCTCTAATTTTTATCCTGATTTTATTTAAAACCTATACAATGATATTATTTCGTTCTACATTGGTTTTGTAGTGCCCTATGTTCACAACGTAGAGCACTTTATAATACAGTATTGAGCACTGTATGACGGTATAATATACATATACTGTTTGGCACTATTATGTGTTCACTGTTTTACAGTATTATATGGGTATTAAGTGACATGTGGTTTCTGTATGACACATGTTTGTATTAGATTTCTGCACTGTTATGTGTCTACTACATGGCAGTATTATGTGGGTAGTGTATAGAACTACTATTTAGAAATACATTGTAGTATTATTTAGTTAATGTTTGTCGCTATTATATTTTACATAGTGCTGCTGTTTATCTATATGTGATAGTAATTAGGTAGTGTATGACACTGTTGTATGTTTACTATATGGCAACATTATGAGGACATTATATAGCGCTGCTATTTATCAATATACAGTTGCAATTAGGCATTGTATGGCTCTATTGTACCGTATGTTTATTATATGGAAGTATTATGAAGGCATTATATAGTTTTATTTATCTGCATGTGGTAGTAATGTTTAGGCACTGTATGGCACTATAATATGTTTACTGTATGGTAGAATTATAAGGACACTGTATAGCACTGGTATTTATCAATAGGTGGTAATAATTAGGTACTCTGTGGCACTGTTATATGTTCACTATATGGCAGTATTATGATTGCATTATATAGTGCTATTATTTATCTATATGTCATTGTAATGTTTAGCTACTGTATGGCACTCTTATATGTTCACTATATGGCAGTATTATGATTGCATTATATAGTGCTGTTATTTATCTATATATCATTGTAATGTTTAGGTACTGTATGGCACTCTTATATGTTCACTATATGGCAGCATTATGAAGGCACTATATAATATTGCTATTTAGCCATATGTGGTAGTAATTAGGTGATATATAGCACTGTTATATGTTCACTATATGGCAGTACTATGATTGCATTATATAGTGCTTCTATTTATCTATATGTGTTTGTAATGTTTAGGACTGTATGGCACCCTTATATGTTCACTAAATGATAGAATTATGAAGGCACTGTATAGGACTGCTATTTAGCAGTATGTGCTAGCTTTATTTAGGCACTCTATGGCAACATTGTTTAATATATGGCAGTATTATGTTTGCACTGTTATTTAGCGCTGTGCAGTTACATTTTTTCGATTCTCTATGGCACTACTTGTTCATTATATGGTTGTATTATTTATTAGGCACTATATGGTAGTATTATTTATTCCGTGTATCGAAATGTCACTGGAGCTGTATTATTGCTGTATTATATATGATTGACACCTAAAACTGTGGGACAAACAATATGGGCAGCATTTCTTGGTAGTCACCCAGCTTTTCCTGACTTCTGAAGAGCAGATGTATTAATACCGCCCTTGATCACTTATCGCCGAAGAATTTCTCAGATTTGAGCCTAGGATATCTCTAGGAGTGGCGTAATATGGATTTTTACCCTTTTCACAAAAGGACGACGCAAAGAGTCACCCAACTTTTCCCAGAGTCCTGAACGGCGGAGCTGATGAGTCATGCGGTGCGGGATCTGCTGTATCCATAGGTTGTGCCGCCATGTAGACCCATAATAACTGCAGCTACACGGCGATGAGTCAACGCGCCGCATTCCCGTACATTGATCGTTGCTCACATGACCTCACCCAGGGTCTTCGCTCACGTGAGCGGCCGCTGAGATGACATAATCCGCAGCGATGTCCTCAGGGAGTCACGGGACGACTGGCACATGACGTAACCATGGAAACATCGCTCCGGAGCTAATGTCCAAGCATACGAAAAATCTATACAAAGAGTATGATAAGGCCTCACGTGTCATTCCCAGAAGAGCCCAAGAGTTGCTCATCTTCCCACAATGCCGTGCAGGGCAGCACTCTCGGATCCAATGGGAGTCTTTAGCTCTGTTCATCCTGAGCTTTCTGGTTCATGAATAGAATGCCAGGACTACAGTGAAGACTGACACCTAGGCAAGACAAATAACGGAGGAAAAGGAAGAGATGGGGGTCATGAGACTTCAGTGTAGATGAGGTTCTGTGGGCGGAAGGGGCACTGTCATAGGGGGCATTATTGGATGAAAATTGAGACCAAGATAACTTAGAAACGGCAAGTGCGAAAAATAGAGTTTGATTCGGTTTTCAGCACTGTCTGGCAGGTTTATTTAGTTACTGTCTAGAAATCCAGGGGTGCAGCGAGGGGAGGACTGGTCAGGCATGTGCCCCATGTGTTAGCTGCCAGGGGGGCAACAATAAGTCATTCGGCCTCGGCCATCATATTTAGATGCTAAGTCAGTAAACTGAATCTGGACAGAGCAATGATGACCCTGCTTTATGATCTGTGTATAGCTCTATTATGAGGGGACTTACGGTATATTCATCTAGCACTATATGGTGGTTTTATTTAAACACGATAAGGCACTGTTTTTTGATCTATGCATGGCTGTATTATGTGGGAACTGTATGATATATTCATCTATCACTATATGGCGGTGTTATTTAGTCACAATAAGTCTCTGTTTTTTAATCTATGCATGACTGTATTATGTGAGAACTGTATGGTATATCCATCTAGCACTATATGGCAGTGTTATTTAGTCACAATAAGGCACTTTTTTTTATCTATGCATGGCTGTATTATGTGAGAACTGTATGGTATATTCATCTATCACTATATGGCGGTGTTATTTAGTCACAATAAGGCTCTGTTTTTTTTATCTATGCATGGCTGTATTATGTGGGAACTGTATGGTATATTCATCTAGCACTATATGGCGGTGTTATTTAGTCACAATAAGACACTGTTTTTTTACCTATGCATGGCTGTATTATGTGAGAACTGTATGGTATATTCATCTAGCACTATATGGCGGTGTTATTTAGTCACAATAAGGCTCTGTTTTTTTTATCTCTGCATGGCTGTATTATGTGGGAACTGTATGTTATTACCATCTAGCACTATATGGCGGTGTTATTTAGTTACGATAAGGCTTTGTTCTTTTATCTATGTATGGCTGTATTATGTGAGAACTGTACGGTATATTCATCTAGCACCATAGGGCGGTGTTATTTAGTCACGATAAGGCACTGTTTTTTTTAATCTATGCATGGCTGTATTATGTGGGGCTGTATGGTATTACCATGTAGCACTATATGGCGGTGTTATTTAGTCATAATAAAACACTGGTTTTGGATCTATGCATGGTGTAATGATCTATGCAACCTAACGGGTATCCCAAATGGTCATCACTTGTGGTAGGACCTGCACCAGATTAAAAGCGGTTTTCTCACCATCCTATTTCACAGAGCCACAGGCAGCTTCAGACACACACTTCCTGGTCAGGCTGTGGGTGGGTCTATAGCAGTGATTGCCATATTAGCTCTGCTATTCCTAGCTAGCTTCCTGTTACAGTGACACAAGTGCAAGGGTTTCATGATCTTGCACTATAGACCTCTACATGCTACAACTTGTCATTAACTTAGGCAAACAAGCTCCTGTGCTAAAGATAAGACTCAGCACGGAGTGACTCACCATGGTTTGAGAGGGCAGCTGGAGCAATCTGATAAGAGAGAGAGAGCAGTCGGTAACCTAGAGAAACTTGTGTACATTAGCAGTAGATAAAATTTTATTTTATCTCCTGAACAAAGCAAAATCAGAACAGCAATGTATTTGGTAATAGTCTTCATTTATCTAGAGAGACTTGTGTACACTAGCAGTAGATAAAATCTCCTTTTTTTCTCCTGAACAAAGCAAAATCAGAACAGCAATGTATTTGGTAATAGTCTTCATTTACATGTTAAAAGCGAATCATTGTGGTGAGAAAACCCCTTTAAGTGTAAGTGCCTAACCTAGACTGGCTGGATGTCAGTGAAGATAAAACCATGATATGAAGGGCGAACCAGTCCTGCGGGTAGTGTGTGCCAGGTGACATAATCCCCTGTTATACTGGTGATGAGCCAAGCTCTCTGCATGCTCCACAGGTATGTACATAGTAACCCAACGGCTAGTCCTTAAAGGGGTTGTCTCACTACAAGGATTGCTTTTTATGTTAAAAATCTTACAAAAACAAGTCTCTTTGCAATATATGTCCATTAACAGTGTCCCACCTATTCCTAGATCTCCCCTCTTGTATGGGCTGCATCAGCTCCTCAGGTCGCTATAGCTACAGACCTGTTTGATCTCTCCTGGTAGGCTGCCAGCTCTGGTCGCTATAGCTACAGACCTGTTTGATCTATCCTGATAGGCTGCCAGAACTGGTCGCTATAGCTACAGACCTGTTTGATCTATCCTGATAGGCTGCCAGCACTGGTTGCTATAGCTACAGACCTGGCTTCTACTGCAGCCTAGTGGAAGCCAGTAAACACGCCCCTGAATTCAAAGTGAAACCAAGAAAAATGGACTGTGGTAAGATGAATCAATGTAGTGAGACAACCCCTTTAAAGGGGTGCTCCACATTTTGAGGCCACTTTTATGCTGATAGGATTTGGAGGGGGTAACCCTGGCCAGTAGCCTGATAGAGGGGAACTTTGAGGGATTCTACAGGATTCTTGTATACAATCGAGTCTGGTGAGAGTACCAACCACAAAGTCCACCGGGATTCAGAGGTTGGGGAGGCTCAGGAGCCCCTGACAGACACAAAGTAATGTCCAGCTCTGTTGCTGGGTAAATCTACAGTCCCTGTATCCCCCAGCAACACCCTGTATCTATTTTTAAGACCCTTTTTCAATGTTGGTTTCCTCCTCTCCCCCTTCATTGGTGAGACTGTTATGAGAGCATTTTCGGCTCAGACTACTTAAAGGGGAATTCCTATTACAATGATTGGCTGTAGACATGTAGGAAAAGGTAAATAATGACTATTACCAAATACATCGCTGTTCTGATTTTGCTTCCTTTCAGAGTTAGAGTAGTTCTTATCTTGTGTACACAAGCTTCCCTACACCTCTGTCTACTCTAGCAGTGGTCAGGATGGTGACATCACTTTCTACCGTGTGTTATCAGCAGCACAGGAGCTTGTTTTTGTTTCTTACCAACAAACCTTGAGATTTTAGGGCTCCGTCGCCTTCTGCCCTGCTGTTTAGCAACCTCCAACACCAATGTTCCTCTAACAGTTAGGGATAGCAGAGCTGAAATGTCATTAACTGCAGTAGAATCGCCCACAGCTTGAAGAGGAAGTGGAAGCCTGAAGCTGTAAACCCACCCACAACCTGAACAGGAAGTGGGAGCCTGAAGCTGTAGAACCACCCACAGCTTGAACAGGAAGTGGGAACATGAAGCTGCAAACCCACCCACAGCCTGAGGCTGTAGAATTGCCTACAACCTGAATAGGAAGTGGGAGTATGAAGCTGTAGAACCACCCACAGCCTGAACAGCAAGGGGAGTCGAAGCGTAAACCGCCCACTTGAACGGGAAAAGTGGGAACATGAAGCTGCAAACCCACCCACAGCCTGAAACTGTAGAACCACCCACAGCCGGAACAGGAAGGGGAGGAGCTGTAGAATGGCTACACCTAATAAAAAGGGGGGAGAAAGAAGCTGTAGAACCACCCACACCCGAACGGAAGTGGGAACATGAAGCTAAAAACCCCCCCACAAAGCCTGAAACGGTAAAACCACCCACAGCCAGAACGGGAATGAGACCCCTAGGCATAGAATTTCCTACAACCTGATGGGAAAAGGGGAGTTGAAGTGTAAAACCTCCCACAGCCTGAACAGAAAGCATGAGCATGAAGCTGTAGAACCTCCCACAGCCTGAACAGGAAGTGGGAGCCTGAAGCTGTAGAACCACCCAGAGCCAGAACAGGAAGTGGGAACCTAAGGCATTAGAATTGCCTACAACCTGAATAGGAAGTGGGAGCCTGAAGCTGTAGAACCACCCACTGCTTGAACGGGAAGTGGGAACATGAAGCTGAAACCCACTGACAGCCTGAAGCTGTAGAACTACCCACAGAAAGAACAAAAGGGGCCCTAAAGGCATTAAATTGCCACAAACCGAATAGGGGGGGGGAGCATGAAGCTGTAAACCCCCCACAGCCTAACGGGGAATGGGAGCCTAAGTTTAGAACTACCAAAGCCAGAACCCAAAAGGGGGAGCTGAGGTTAAAAAATTGCCGAAACCCTGAATAGGAAGTGGGAGCCTGAACGAAACCGCCCACAGCCTAACAAAAGTGGGAGCCGAATTGAAGAACTCCCACACCTAAACATGAAGTAAAGCCTGAAGCTGTAGAAACCCCCCACAGCTGAACGGGAAGTGGAAGTCTGAATTGTAGAACCGCCCACATTCCGAACATAATGGGAGTTTTGAAACTCGAAAAAACCACCCAAAACCTTTTAACAAAAAAGTGGGAGCCTGAAGCGCAGAACCACCCAACCTAATAGGAAGTGGGATCCTAAACTGTAAACCACCCACCTTAACGGGAAAGGGGGAGCCGAAGCGTGAACCCCCACAGCCTGATCAGGAAGTGGGAGAAAAAAGCTGTAAACCACCCCACCTGAAAGGAATGGGAACTGAACTGCAAACCCACCCACAGCCGAGGCGAAATTGCCTAAAAACCTGAATAAATGGGAGTATGAAGCGTAAACCAAACCACACCGAACACAAGTGTGAGTCTGAAGCGTAGAACCGCCACAGCTTGAAGGGGAAGTGGGAACATGAAGCTCAAACCCCCCCACACCTGAAATGAAAAAAACCACCCACAAAGCCAAACGGGAAGGGGGACCTAGGCTGTAGAAGGGCTACACCTGAATAGGAACGGGAGTTAAAGCTGTAGAACCCCCCACACCCAACAGGGAAGGGGAACATGAAGCGAAACCCCCTCCCAGCCTGAAACTTTTAAAAACCACCCACACCAAACAGGAATAGAGCCTGAGGCATTAAATTGCCTACAATAAATGGGAAGGGGGTATTGAAGCTGTAGAACCCCCACAGCCTGAACAGAAAGAAGGACATTGAAGCGAGAACCTCCCACACCCTGAACGAAGTGGGGCCTGGCGAGAACCACCCAGAGCCAGCGGGAAAGTAACCAAAGGCATTAGTCCCTAAAACCCTAATGGAAGTGGAGCCTGAAGCTGAAAACCACCCACTGCTTGAACAGGAAGTGGGAACATGAAGCTGAAAACCCACTGACAGCCTGAAGCTGTAGAACACCCACGCAAAAAGAAAGTGGGACCCAAAAAGGCATTAAAAATTGCCAAACAACCGAATAGGAAGCGGGAGCATGAAGCTGTAGAACCTCCCACAGCCTGAACAGGGAATGGGAGCCTGAAGCTGTAGAACTAGCCAAAGCCAGAACAGAAAGTGGGAGCTTGAGGCATTAGAATTGCCTGCAACCTGAATAGGAAGTGGGAGCCTGAAGCTGTAGAACCGCCCACAGCCTGAACAAGAAGTGGGAGCCTAAAATTTGAAAAATCCCCCCAAACCTGAACATAAGTAAAGCCTGAACGAGAACCACCCAGCATAACGGAAAAGGGAAGTCTGAAGTTGTAGAACCGCCCACAGTCCGAACATGAAGTGGGAGCTTGAAACTACTGTAAAACCACCCACAGCCTTAACAGGAAGTGGGAGCCTGAAGCTGCAGAACCACCCACAGCCTGAATTTGGAAGGGGGATCCTGAAGCTGTAGAACCACCCCAGCTTAAACGGGAAGTGGGTGCCTAAAGCTGAAACCCCCCACACCTGTCAGGAAGTGGGAGAATGAAGGTGGAACCACCCACAGCCGGGCCGGGAGTGGGACCCTAAAGCGTGGTTATTTTGGCGTTGCAGGATACATTTTTAAGGTTATTTTTAAACAAATTCTTTTTTTAGCTCACCACCTGCGCGTTTTTTTAGGTTGACATGTTCTTTGGGTGTCATTTTCTGGTGGTTTTCCCAATCCTCTACATTTAAAAAATTGCAATGTAAATAGAATATGAAAAACCCCCTTTTTAAAACACAACAACGTTGTATCCCTGGGACTCGCATATCTAATATGAAAAATTTTTGGGGCTTCCATTTAAGCGATCCCTTAAATAAACCCCAGCAGGGCTACCATCAGTACTTTTAGGGCCCCACACAGCCAAAGCATCTTGGCTCCCCTGCCCATAAGTTCCTTTCTTGCACTGCACCATATCAGCGGGCTCCTTTAAAAAAAAAAAATAAAAAATATTAATCAGGATCCCTGACAACTGGGGGGAAAAAAGGAATTTTCCCAACTATACATCTTTCCCTATAGGGGGAGTATACAGCCATTTTGGGAATTCTTCATCCTTTTTGCAGTTTTTCCCCTATTGGAAACATCAAGGTTCACATATAGTTGTAACCTGAATATTGTGACTTTAGTCCCGTTTATCTTTTCCTTATTCAAAAGCATTATAGTAGTTAAATTCTTGTACAAGGGGGGATTTTTGTAGTTATATTTTTGTACAAAGGGGGGGAGATTTTTGTATTATATTCTTGTACAAGGGGGATATTTAAGTAGTTATAATTTTGTCATAGGGGGCAAATTAAAGTTTTATTTTTTTTTACATAGGGGGCAGTATAAGTAGATATTTCTTGTACAAAGGGGAATTTATAGTGTTATTTTTTTTTACTAGGGGAAGTATTTTTAATATTTTATTCTTGACATAGAGGGGAGTTTTATAGTAAATATTTTGTACAAAGGGGAAAATAATTTTTATATTTTATTCTTTTTACATAGTGGACATATTATAGTAGTTTTTTCTTGTACATAGGGGCAGTATTATAGTAGTTATATTCTTGTACATAGAGGGGAGTATTAAGTAGTTATATTCTTGTACATAGGGCATATTAAAGTATTATACTGACATAGGGGGCGAATTTTTTAGTATTAAATTTTTTTTGTACTTAGTGGACGTATTATAGTATTAATTCTTGTACATAGGGGCAGTATTTTTGTATTATATTCTTGTACATAGTGGACATTTATAGTTTATATTCTTGTACATGGGGCATATTTAGTAGTTATATTCTTGTCATATGGACAGTAATTAAATATTTTAATTTTTTGTACATAGGAGCAATTATAGTAGTTATATCTTGACAGGAGGGCTAAAAATAGAAATATTTGGGACATAGGGGGGAGTATTATGTAGTTATATTCTTGTACAAGAGGGCAGTAAAAATAGATTTTTTCTTGTCATAGGACAATTATTGTAGTTATATTTTTGTACATGGGGGGCAGTTGAAGTTATATTTTGTACATAGGAGCAGTAATATTATTAGAACTTTTAATAGGGGGGGAGTATTTACATTATATTCTTTTACATAAGGGGAGTATATAGAAATTTTATTTTTTACATGGGGGCATATTATAAGTTATATTTTTGTACAAGGGGGGAGTAATTTTGTAGTTAATTTTTGTCTAGGGGGAGTATTAAAAATTTATATTCTTGTACATAGGGGGCAGTATTATAGAGTTTTATTTTTGAAATAGGAGCATTTTTATAGAGTTATTTCTTTTTCAAAGGGGCAATTAATGTTATATTCTTGTACATAGGGGATTATTTTTGTATTATAATTTTTGTACATAGGGGGGGTATTATAGTAGTTATATTTTTACAAAGGAGCATATTATAGTATTATATTCTTTTACATGGGGGCAGTACATAGTGTTTATTTTGTACATGGGGGGAGTATTATAGTGTTATTTCCTTACATAGGGGGCAGTATTAGATTAGTTATATTCTTGTACATAAGAGCAGTATTGAGCTAATTACATTACTCAGCATGGGGTCATATTGAACAAAGCTCTTCACAAGGTGCAGTATGAAATGTGAAACAATCTGAGGCATTATACGGAGACACTGATACAAAATTCTACCTGAAACATGAGATGAAGCTTTTCCTATGTGGGGCAGATAAATTTGGCTGCACTTCTTGCCAACACTTGGTACAAATTTAGTTTTCATGAACTGTTTGCTCGGTGCTGTGACATCAGACATTTGTCAGGATTAGTTGTGTTTGTTTTTGCAGAATCAGATGCAATCTTGGGTTCAGTTACTTGTACATAGTGTGTGGAGCACCTTGGAGATTGAGCATGAGGAGGACTGCTGCTTGAATCAACGTTTCTGTTTACCAAAAATACATTGTCAGATTTCCAGCTCTGTGGGTCAAAGAGAAGTTCTTGAGAACTTTGGATATAAGCGTGGAGGACCTTATGAACCAACTCTATGAGGTGCAAAATCCCAAGTACATGTTGTCTAAAAAAGTGCACGAGGATGAAGTCTATTGCAAACCCTCTCTAAAAGAAGGCGCCCCCCCAGCAAACCTTCCCCAAACCTCTGAATTGACCCTTAAAGAGTCATGGTTTGAAGGCCACCCTTCACCTCAGCTAAGTGAGAGCCCCTCTTGCTGTTGGCTTCCATCTAGGCTGTCACCCTAATGTCCACCAAGAAGCCGTAAATTGAGGTCAGCGTCCTCAGACATGGAGCGTAGTTCAATCTACTTTAAAAGAAGTTGGTATTTTAATGGGCCATTAACCTAAAAAGAGCTTATTCAGTTCCCCCGAAAAGGCATCAACTTAATTGGGCCCCTTCTAGGCTGGGGGAAACAATACTTGACAACTTCTCTTTACAAAAAATGAGAAAGAAGAGTGTGAACGTGCCCAAGCTCCTTCCACTACTGCATAGGAAGGGAGGTAATGGTGTGATCCAACAGGATCAGTGAGGTCCCATTTTTGGAAAATTTGGCTAATTTTAGCTTTGCCTTGTTTTATTGGATTGCCCCAAATTCTTTTGGGTTGACTTTTTAGTAGGTCCCGATTCTGGCCACCTGTAACTTTTTTCCATGATACTTACATTTTTCTTTGGGGATCTTTTGGGTTTTAAATAAAACCAAAGTACTAATTAGGAGTTTCCCAAAATTTTCCCTTTGGGGTTCATTGCAGCTCTTTTTAGTTTCATTCTTGGACTATTCACTGTTGTGTTTAAAAAGGTTGAAAACCACCACTGTAGATCACATCACCTTTATAGAAAAACCCCCATTAACCGTCTACACCACCCAAATCATATCACCACCATAGATCACATCACCACCATAGATCACCCACCACCCAAAATCATATCACAAAACCCTAATCACACCAAACCCCTGTAGATACACACCACCCAAATCACATTACCACCAAGGTCACAATCCCCCCATAGGTCATATCACCACCATAGATCATATCACCACCATAGGTCTACACCAATAGATCAATCCCACCCTAGTCATATCCCACCATGTCAATCACCACCATAGATCACATCACCACCATAGGTCATATCACCACCATAGATCATATCACCACCATAGATCACATCACCACTGTAGAACATATCACCATTATAGAACATATCACCAGCTTCAGACTAGGGTACCTAGGACCCACCAGTGAAGTTGATTCTTGGGGTCACCAGTAGAGTTGATTCCTGGGACTCACCAATGAAGTTGAATTTTGGGGTCCACCAGTGGAGCTGATTCTTGGGGCCACCAGTGGAGATGATTCTTGGGGTCCACCAGTTGAGTTGATTCTTGGAGCCACCAGTGAAGTTGATTCCTGGGACTCACCAATAGAGTTGATTCCTGGGGCCCACCAGTGGAGTTGATTCTGGGGCCCACCAGTGGAGTTGATTCCTGGGGCCCACCAGTGGAGTTGATTCCTGGGACCCACCAGTGGAGTTGATTCCTTGGGCCAATCCTACAGCTCCTGTACATGCCTCTTTCTTTCTCTCTTTGCTTTTTTTCGCCCAAAAGCAGCCCCAAGCCTACTATGCCCAGTGGCCCAATATGTACAAGGGCCTAAAATCCCCTGTTCCCCTGTGAGCCACTCCAAGCCTGGACACAAATAGTGCCCAATGGACCCCAGTGAATTACAATGAGATCTTTTGGTTTCCATTGTGGTGACCACCAACTTGAGTAGAGAAATAGTGCTGCGTTATTCTTCCTGCCAAATTTAACAGAATTTACAATGGAGGTTTCCAAGTGGAGCGTCCAAAACAGTTGTGAGCTGAGCCCAAACCAGACAACCCATATAACGACACAACAGTATAACATCAAGATCTTCGACAGTCTTTTAGTGGACTACTATGTTCCCTCTATTCAAGAAGGTGGATAACTGGCCACCAGTGACACCCAGTGTCACTTATCTGGAGGATAAAGGGGGTTGATCAGAGGGGTCCTCTGTAGGGTCAGTAAGCTCTCCTCATCAGCATGAGATTGGCTTCTTTGTGGACTATCATGTTTTTGGCTTTGTAACTTCTTGCTCTTCCCCGAGCGCTGCTCACAACCACACTTCCTTAAAACAGAAAGCCATTGTCCTGTATTTATTTGCTTATCAGTCACTTTGGGGTTTCCCTGTAGCTTCCCCTCCCCCTGATCCCATCAGTCGCTGACATGTCCTTGGCATCTGTGGTTACAGGAACTATCTTACAACATAACTCTGGACATTTACGAAAATGACTCCATGATCACTTTAAGAGGTTTTCCCATCAAGCTGTTACATAGAACCTGCTCCCCCCCTCCCCCGCTTCAGGCTCCCACCTCCAATTCAGGCTGTGGGCAGTTCTATAGCTTCAGGCTCCCACTTCCTGTTCACATTGTGGGCTGTTCTATAGCTTCAGGCTCCCACTTCCTGTTCATGCTGTGGGTGGTTCTACAGCTTCAGGCTCCTACTTCCTATTCAGGCTTTGGCCGAGTCTACAGCTTCAGGCTCCCACTTCCTGTTGAGGCCCACCAGTGGAGTTGATTCTTGGGGCCACCAGTGGAGTTGATTCTTGGGGCCACCAGTGCAGTTGATTCTTGGGGCCCACCAGTGGAGTTGATTCTCGGGGCCCACCACTGGAGGTGATTCTCAGGGCCCACCGGTGGAGTTGATTCTTGGGGCACACCAGTGGAGTTGATTATTGGGCTCCACTAGTAGAGATGATTCTTGGGGCCCACCAGTGGAGTTAATACTTGGACTCCACTATTAGAGATGATTCTTGGTGCTCACCAGTGGAGGTGACTCTTGGGGCCACCAGTGGAGATGATTCTTGGGCTCCACCATTGAAGTTGATTCTTGGGGTCCACCATTGAAGTGGATTCTTGGGCCCCACCAGTGGAGTTGATTCTCGGGCCCCACTAGTGGAGTTGATTCTTGGGCCCCAAGAGTGGAGTTGATTCTTGGGCCCCAATAGTGGAGTTGATTCTTGGGCTCCACCAGTGGGATTGATTCTTGGGCTCCACCAGTGGGATTGATTCTTGAGCTCCAACAGTGGAGTTCATTCTTGGGGCCCTCCAGTGCAGTTGATTCTTGGGCTCCACCAGTAGGGACTGATTTTTGGGGCCCACCAGTGGATTTGATTCTTGGGGCGACCATTGAAGTTGATTCTTGGGGTCCACCCTACAGCTCCTGTACATGACTGCATATACTTTTTGCACTTTGCCTTTCTCTCTGAAAAGCGGCTCAGGCCTCACATGCCCCGAGGTTTCATCTGCTTCCTGACCTTGGCTTCGCTGATATAACAAAAATGGCCATTTCCCCTTAGTCTTTCCATGGAACTGCATCTCATATTTGTTGCTCTCGTCCCTGTAGATGACCCTATGATATCCAGTAAGGGCTTTCACAATGCTCTGGGGTTCTTTTTAGCACTTCCCTGTTTACTCTATTACAACACAGATCACCGTTCCTTAATACCAAGAGGGAGGGAGGTGGGGCTGTGCCAAAATGTTCATAAGCTGGGGCCAGGGATTGTGACAACATATGCATTGCACCACCGGGATACACCATACACTGGGGAGACCTGCGGCCGGACCGGACAAGGCTTGACTTCACCTAAGAAGAGACCTGACCCCATCATGTCCTTCCTGCTGCTACTACTACTCTACACCTCCAACATACAGACTGCTACAGGTAACCCCAGTACTGCCATCACCCTCTCTTGTTATGGAACCAGTGCATCCAATCTTAACTGGAAGTCCAACAGTGTTATTGGGCATCAGTGGCTAACACACTGCTATGGGACAAGGTTCACCTCTATGCTTGGAACAACGGTATGGGGGCATCTGTGGTTGGCACACTTAGGATTTGCATCTACAGAGGTATCAGTGCTTGACAAACTTATAAGTGGGAACTACTGGTGCTGGCATATTTGTATTGGGGCACCTGTAAAAGATGCTCTTGGGTATTCTGGGGCTGGTATATTGGTATTGGGGCACCTGTACATGACAGTCATAGGTATTCTGGGGCTGGTATATTGGTATTGGGGCACCTGTACATGACAGTCATAGGTATTCTGGGGCTGGTATATTGGTATTGGGGCACCTGTACATGACAGTCATGGGTATTCTGGGACTGGTATATTGGTATTGGGGCACCTGTACATGACAGTCATAGGTATTCTGGGGCTGGTATATAGGTATTGGGGCACCTGTACATGACAGTCATAGGTATTCTGGGACTGGTATATTGGTATTGGGGCACCTGTACATGACAGTCATAGGTATTCTGGGGCTGCTATATTGGTATTGGGGCACCTGTACATGACAGTCATAGGTATTCTGGGGCTGGTATATAGGTATTGGGGCACCTGTACATGACAGTCATAGGTATTCTGGGGCTGGTATATAGGTATTGGGGCACCTGTACATGACAGTCATGGGTATTCTGGGGCTGGAATATTGGTATTGGGGCACCTGTACATGACAGTCATAGGTATTGTGGGGCTGGTATAGTGGTATTGGGGCACCTGTACATGACAGTCATAGGTATTCTGGGGCTGGTATATTGGTATTGGGGCACCTGTACATGACAGTCATAGGTTTTCTGGGGCTGGTATATAGGTATTGGGGCACCTGTACATGACAGTCATAGGTATTCTGGGACTGGTATATTGGTATTGGGGCACTTGTAGAAAATGCTCTTGGGTATTCTGAGGCTGGCATGCTGGTATTGGGGCACCTGTAGATGCCATACATGTGTGTTCTGTGGGTGGCATATTGGTATTGGGGCACCTGTACATTACAGTCATGGGTATACTGAGGCTGGCATGCTGATATTGGGGCACCTGTAGATGACACTCATGTGTTTTCTGGGGCTGGAATATTGGTATTGGGGCATCTGTAGATGAGACTTTTGGGTATTCTGTGGCTGATGCTGGTATTGGGGCACCTATAGTGAACACTCATGGGTTTTCTGAGGCTGGCATGCTGGTATTGGGGCACCTATTGATGACACTCATAGGTATCCTGAGGCTGGCATGCTGGTATTGGGGCACCTGTAGATGACATTCATTGGTATTCTGTGACTGGCATTTTGCTATTAGGGCACCTGTAGATGAAAATCTTGAGTACTCTGTGGCTGGCATTTTATTATAGACATTCTGTGTCTTCCACATTATGTTGCTGTGACTGGTGGCATCTGTGACTGGCAAAACGCTGTTGGGGCATCTGTATTAACACACATTAAGTCCTCAGTGGCTAGCATATCATTATGGGGTATGCTGTAGCTGGCAAATGGTTATAGAGGGAATCCGTTGCTGACCGGGACTATTTTGTGGTTGGTAGGTTGTCATGGTGGCACGTGTGGGTGGCATATATGGGTATTCTTTGATTAGTACATTGTTATTGGGGCATCTGTGGCTGGCACATTGGCATGGAGACTTCTGTAGCTGGTATATTGGCAATTGGGCATCTGTAGTTAACACTTATGGAGTATTTTGTGGTTGGTACATTGTCATGATGGCACCTGTGTCTGGCACATATGGGGTATTTTTTAGCTAGTGCATTGTTATTGGGGAATCTGTAGTTAACACTTATGGAATTTTCTTGTGGATGGTCAATTCCTGTAGGGACATTTGTTGCTGACACATGGGCAGGGGAGCTTCTGTAGCTGGTATATCAGGGCATCTGTAGTTAATACTTAAATGGTTTGTCTCACTACATTGATTCATTTTACCTCAGTCCTGTTTTCTTGGTTTCACTTTGAATTCAGGGGTGTGTTTACTGGCTTCTACTAGGCTGCAGTAGAAGCCAGGTCTGTAGCTATAGCAACCAGTGCTGGCAGCCTATCAGGATAGATCAAACAGGTCTGTAGCTATAGAGACCAGTGATGGCAGCTTATCAGGAGAGAACAAACAGGTCTGTAGCTATAGCGACCAGTGCTGGCGGCTTATCAGGAGAGAACAAACAGGTCTGTGGCTATAGCGACCAGTTCTGGCAGCCTATCAGGAGAGAACAAACAGGTCTGTAGCTATAGCGACCAGCGCTGGCAGTCTATCAGGAGAGAATGAACAGGTCTGTAGCTATAGCGACCAGCGCTGGCAGCCTATCAGGAGAGAACGAACAGGTCTGTAGCTATAGTGAGGTCTGAGGAGCTAATGCAGACCATACAAGAGGGGATATCTAGGAATAGGTAGGACACTGGGAATGGACACATATATCGCAAAGTGACTTGTTTTTGCAAGATCTTTAACATAAAAAGCAGCGATCCCTGTAGTGAGACAACCCCTTTATGGAGGATCTATGGCTAGTACATTATGTGAGATCTACAGTGTGGCTGGTACATTGTTATGGGGGATCAGTGGCTGGTACATTGTTATGGGGGATCAGTGGCTGGTACATTGTTATGGGGGATCAGTGGCTGGTACATTGTTATGGGGGATCAGTGGCTGGTACATTGTTATGGGGGATCAGTGGCTGGTACATTGTTATGGGGATCTATGGCTTATACATTGTTATGGGGAGCTATGACTGGTACATTATTATGGGGATCTATGGCTTGTACATTATTATGGGGATCTATGGCTAGTACATTGTTTTGAGGATCTATGGCTTATACATTGTTATGGGGATCTATGGCTTGTACATTATTATGGGGATCTATGGCTTGCACATTATTTTGGAGGATCTATGGTTAGTACATTGTTATGGAGCATACATGGCTATTACATTGTTATGGGGCATCTGTGGTTGGCACATTGTTATAAGGGAGTATTTTGTGGCTGGCATTTATGGACTATTCTGCATCTGGGACATTGTTAGGAGGAGCAGCTGTGGTTGGTACATTATTAATCCGACATTTATGGCTGGTAGCTCCAGGGGAATCTGTCATGTACATTGCTATGGGGGGGTTCTGTAACTTCAGAGATATTCTGTAACTGATTTCTTGTAGGATACGGGGTTGGCACTCTTAAAGTCATCTATGGTTGGCACATTAGTTGGCACATTGGTATGGTGGCTGTCATTGTCTGTTGTGACTTGGCTGGCACTGTGCACCGAGACATTTGTAGCTTCTATATTACGGGGTTGGCACTCTTGAAGGCATCTATGGGTGGCACATTAGCTGGCACATTGGTATGGTGGCTGTCATTATGTGGTATGTCTTGGCTGGCACTCTATACCAGGGCATTTGTGGCTGCTAATGTTGCATGTTGGGTTGGCACTTTTGGAGGCACCGTGGGTGGCACATTGCAGTGTTGGGATGTGTAGCTGACATCTATTGAATACTCTGTGGCTGACATTATATGGTATTCCTTGGCTGGCACTTTGTTATGGGGTATCAGTGGTTGGCATATTGTAATAGAGGAACCTAAGGCAGGGTATATGATATGACTGCACAGAATCTGCTAATCCTCGGCCTCCACTTCTTCGTCCACCAGGAGCAGACAATGTCCTGTGCTTCGCTGAAGTGAACGAGCAGACGGGGGAGTGTGAGGACTATCTCGGGGAAGGAGTGTCAGACCTGGACTGCTGCCTGAATATTAAATACGGCTATAAAGCAGATGAGCTGTCCCCGTGTCAGTCCTGTCGGTACGTGAGTCTGCGGCTGCTGCTTTCAATATTCTCCTGGTTGCCCTTGGAAACAGACTACGGTTTAGTGTCACCCTGTTGTCAGGCATCTGATCTCCCACAATGCAATGCTCTCCAATAGCAGGAAACCAGTAGAATTATGGCTTTAGCTTTGAAAGGCGAAGAAAATATCATATCATTAAGGAAGGTTTTTTGGACCTTGGTTGTCAGTAGAGACCATGAGCCTCATTGATCTAAATTGTCTAATTGTAAGACTGTCCTAGTTGCCCTTAGCAACCAGAGTCCATAGCAGCCAATCAGATCTCATAGCAACCAATCAGAGCCCCTAGCAACCAATCAGAGCCCATAGTGACCAATAAGAGCCCATAGCAACCAATAAGAGCCCATAGCAACCAATCAGAGCCCATAGCAACCAATCAGAGCTCATAGTAACCGATCAGAGCCCATCGCAACCAATCAGAACTCATATAGACCAATCAGAGCCCATAGCAATCAATCAGAGCCCATAGCAACCAATCAGAGCCCATAACCACCAGAGCGAATAGCATCCAAGCAGAGCCCCGAGCAACCAAGCAGAACTCCATAAGCCCAATCAGAGCCCTACATCATAGCAGCACATGCAACCAATCAGAGCCCATAGCAACCAATCAGAGCCCATTAGCCACAATCAGAGCCCATAGCCCACCAATCAGAGCCCATAGCCACCAATCAGAGCTCATAGCAACCAACCAGAGCCCATAGTCACCAAACAGAACTCATAGAGACCAATCAGAGCTCAGCTTTCATGTTTCTACAGCAGTTTAAGGAATGGTTGGTTGATATAGGAAACAAGGACAGTCTTAGTATCAGATAATTTAAATAAATGAGGCCCCATGACCTCAGGGTTGGAGTGGCCTATTAGAGAGCCAAAGAATCCCTTAGTGCTCATGCCAAACTTAAAACCCATGGGCCTACTCCGGCCCACCGCATCATCTCCCGTAGCCTGCGTGACCCTAGACACAGCGAGCAGGGGTGGACAAGGTCTGGATGGAGATGGAAGGGATCTAGACTTTCCCCAGAGGACACAGCCAGTCCTTGGCAGAGGCAGTGGCACCAGCATCAGGAGCGGGCACCATCTTGGATCTGGTGCTCCAGCACTCACCTCCAAACTGCTCTGGTTAGCAACTCTCAGACAGTGGCACAACTCTCATATTATGGCACCCTAGCCACCCTCCAAGGCCCTTGTTGATGGAAAATCAGTGAAAATTAGTTTGGGACCCCTGCTCCTCTGAGTCAGGGGGCTGATACAACAGTGTGGCCCAGCACGGTCATGGCCATTGCACCCATATCCTGGTTTCTGAAGGAACCAACAGCTCCTCTGACACATGGGATGATTTGATAAATCACAATATGCCCATGATTTCCAGAAAACACAAGGTCTATCAATTTTTTGTGTCATGTAATGACTTGTGTCTTGGGTAGAGTGGTCGGGGCAAAGACAGAGAAGCAAAGTTTGGGTAGGATTGGGGGCATTCCTAGGCTTTGGAGTGATCCTAGAAAAAGTGGTTGGGGTCAAGGCAAAGAGGTAAAGTTTGGGTAGAGTTGGGGGCATTCCTGGGTATTTGGGAGTAATCCTGGAAATTGTGGTTGGGGTCAAGGCGGAGAGGCAAAATTGGGTAGGGTTAGGGGCCTTTGTGGGATCTTGGAAATTGTAGTCAAGGCAGAGAGGCAAAGTTTGGGTAGAGTTGGGGGCATTCCTGGATCCTTTGGGAGCGATCTTGGAAATTGTGGTCGAGGTCAAGGCGGAGAGTGCATAAATGTTGGGTAAGGGTTAAGGGGCCTTCCTGGGTTCTTGGATATTGTAGTTGGGGTCAAGGCAGAGAGGCAAAGTTTGGGTTGGGGGCATTCTTAGATGCTTTGGGGGCATTCGTGGGAACAGTGGACAGAGCCAAGGCAGAGAGCCATAGTTTGTGTTGGGAACATACGTGTGTCCGTTGGGGGCAATCTTGGAAATTGTGGTTGGGGTCTAAGTAGAGAGGCAAAGTTTGGGTAGGGTTGAGGGCATTCCTGCATTCTTTGGGGGGATTCTAGAAAAAGTGGTTGGGTTCAAGGAGGAGGCAAAGGTTGAGTAGGATTGGGAGCATTGCTAGGTGCTTTGCGGATTGATGGAAAAAAAGGAAGTGGGCCTGAGGCAGAGAGAAAAAGTTTGGGTAGGGTTGAGGGAATTCCTGGGTCCTTTGGAGTTGATCTTGGAAATTGTGGTTGGGACCAAGGTGGAGAGGCAAAGTTTGGGTTGGGTTTGGGGCATTCCTGGGTCCTTTGAAGGCGATCTTGGAAAAAGAAATTGGGGCTAAGGCAAAGAGCTAAAGTTTGCGTAGGTTTGGGGGCATTCCTGGGTGCTCGGGGAGAAATTCAATGTGATGCCATGGGTAGGGTTTAATTGAACCAAGGTTTTGTTGCCAACTATGGATGAAGCTCTAAGAATCAATTCTTCTGGTGGGCCAAGTTACCACAATCTGATACTCCCAGGCCTCATGGAAGAAAACTTAGCGAAAAGGTGTCCATGTTGCCCACAAGACTCTATTTTCCATTTTGGACCAACATATAAATTTCAAAATGTCTCCATGCTTGTCAATATCACACTTAAATTGCTTCCTTCCTCTCCAGCCCGGCCGAGTGGTCTCAGTGGAGCGCATGGTCTCGATGTACGGTGTCATGTATGGAAGGCATTCAGGAAAGACACAGGATCTGCAAGAGAACGGGGGACTGGAACGGAAGAACGTAGAGGGACCCCGCTCCTGTAGGCCTTTCAATGTACTGCTGTCGCTCGTAAGGTGTCGTTCAATGTGGCGGAGGACTTCTGTTTCGGGGGTTCGGACTGATTTTTAAGTTTTATTTTTAAGGGAAGGGAGCAGTTGTTTAAGAAGCTGATGATGCAACTTCCCAGGTCCCAAAAAAACAAAAAATTTTGACCTTTACCACTTTTCCTAGGAAACGTGGGCTGACCTTTACTGGAAGCAGCACCGGAGTTTATGTGCGTGCCAAATATTTGAGCTGTGAATTGTGCAAACAGCGCATCAATACAATCTACACAGTGCAAAGAGCCAAGGTCACAGTCTGAGTACACAGGGCAAATCTCACCTGCCCACCCACTGGTCACTACACCATCAAGCTGAAGACCCAGAAAGCACAACTTCCCTGGGCCTCCTGAGCATCTCCTAAAATGTCTAAGTAGATCCTTGTGTTCCCCATGAAATAATAATTCTAGACCATCTTCTCTTCTAACTTTGTGTTTTCCCTATTCCCAAGCCTATTCAGATGTTGTTTACCAATTTGGGGGGGGGGGTGGGGGAGGATTCCTTCTGCACAGTCCTGACATTGTACAATCATAGCTTACATTCTGGAGATGTGTTGCAGGTACACACTCCCAGTAAGGTAAGTAACACCCATCTGACAGATTCAGCAACATATTTCCAGGAGGAATAACAGAGGAAAAGCACAACACAGAAATAGAAGAGAAGAAGCTCCAGGATTGTTATTTCATGGAGAACACTAGTATTTACTAAATCAATCGCACTTGTTGTTCAATGGGAGTTGGGAGTACAGGGGAGCGCTGTGTTCTCCATTCTGTTCTATGGCAGTTCCCAGTACAGGCCAGCGCTGTGTTCCCATTCTGTTCTAATGGAGTTCCCAGTACAGGGAGCGCTTTTGTTCTCCCAATCTGTTTCGCTATGGAGTTCCCAGTACAGGGGAGCCGCTGTGTTCTCCATGTCTGTACTATGTGGAAGTTCCCATACAGGGCAAGCGCTGTGTTCTCTCCATTCTGTTCTAAGGGCGTTCCCAGTACAGGGAGCGCTGGTGTTCTTCATCTGTTCTAAGGAGTGTCTCAACAGTACAAGGGGGAGCGCTGTGTTCCCTCCATTCCTGTTCTATGGGAGTTCCCATACAGAAAACGCTGTTTCTCCATCCTGTTCTAAAGGGAGTTCCCAGAACAGGAGCGCTGTGTCTTCCATTCTCTCATGAGAGTTCCAGTACCAAGTGAGGTAGCGCTGTGTTTCTTCCATTCTGTTTTCTATGGAGTTCCCAGTACAGGGGCGCGCTGTGTTTCTCATCCTATTACTGTTCTAATGTTAAGTTTCCCAGTACAGCGAAGCACTTTGGTTCTCTCCCATTGCTATGGTTTAAGTTTGGAGTTTCCTCATTACAGGGGAGTTGCTGTGTTCTCCATTCTGTTCTATAGGAGTTCGCAGGTACATGGGAGCACTGTGTGTCTCTCCATTCTGTATCTATGGGTTAGTTCCCAGTACAGGGGAGCGCTGTGTCTCCGTCCATTCATGAGTGCTATGGGAGTTCCCCAGTACAGGGAGCGCTGTGTTCTCCATTCGTTCAAGTGGGAGTTCCCCAGTAACAGGGAGCGCTTTGTTCTCCATTCTGTTATAAGGGAAGTTCCCAGTACAGGGGAGCACAGTGTTTCTCCATTCTGCTCTATGGGGTTTCCCAGTACAGGGAGCTGTTATGATTTAGTCCATTCTGTTCTATGGAAGTTCCAGTACAGAGGAGAGCACTGTGGTTCTCTCCTTTTTGTCTATGGACTTTCCCAGTAACGAGAGGGTGTTTTCTCCATTCTGTTCTATGGGATTTCCCAGTGACCGGGGAGCGCTGTGTTTCTCGCCTTTCTGTTCTACGGGAGTTCCCCTGGTACAGGAGAGTGGCTGTGTTCTCCATATCGTGTTCTACTGGGAGTTCTAGTAACAGGATAGCGCTGTTGCTCTCTATTCTGTCTATGGAGTTCCCCCAGTACAGGAGGGGAAGCGCTGTTTCTCCATGTGGTTCTATGGGATTGCCCGAGTACAGGGAGCGCTAGTGTTCTCTCCTTCTGTTCTATGGGAAGGTTCCCCACTAGAGTGGGAGCAACTGTGTTCTCTTCCTTTCATGTTCTAGTTGAGAGTTTCCAGTATAGAGGTGAAGCGCTGTGTTCTCTCCTTTCTGTTCTATGGGAGTTCCTCAGTAGGAGGTTAGCGTCTAGTGTTTTCACTACCTTTCTGTGTTCTATGGGAGTTCCCAGTACAGAGAGGAGGTGTGTTTCTCCATTCTGTTCTAGTGGGAGGTTCCCGAAAGGGGACATGTGTTCTCCTTTTCTTTCTATGGGATTCCCTAAAAAAAGGGGTTTTTTTCCCATTTTTTCTATGGGATTTTCCCAGTAACAGGGAGCGCTGTGTTTTCTTTTTTTTCCCCTTTCTATGGAGTTCCCCAGTCAGGGGAGGCTGTGTTCCCTTTCGTTCAGGGAGTTCCAGTACAGGGGGAGGCTGTCTCTCTATTCTTTTCTTTTTGAGTTCCCATACAGGGAAACCCTGTGTTCTCCATTCTGTTTTCTATGGGAGTTCCCAGTAAGGGGAGCCTGTGTTCCTCCTTTCTGTTCATGGAGTTCCCATACAGGGGAAAGGTTTGTGTTTTCTCTCCATCTGTTCTTGGGAGTTCCCATACAGGGGAGCGCTGTTTCTCCAACGTTTTTGGGGGGATTTTTCCCAGAAGGGGAGCGCTGTTTCTCCAATCGTTCTAGGGGAGCCCCCGTACAGGGGGGCGTTTTGTGTTCCCCATTTCTTTTCCCTATGAGAGTTCCCGTGATTTTTTAGGGTCAAACCTAACAGTAAAAACCACCCAAAGTCTATGGGGGGGGAGCACCCCTTTAACTGACATCATAATGAGGGGGGCTATGTCACTATTTCCAAATGCCGTGATTTTAATTGCTATCTCTACCCCTTATCCCTACAGAGGTCGGAGGCTGGTCTGAATGGTCCCAGTGGTCCCAGTGTTCTGTCACATGCAAGGTTGGACAACGGCAACGGACCAGAGAATGTAACAACCCTGCCCCATCTTGTGGGGGCAGTTGCGTCGGCAACGGGACAGAGACAGAAACATGTGACACTAAACAAATTTGTCCAAGTAAGAAAATTTAAATTTGTAAATTTGGAAAACCAAAGATGTGATATAAAATAGAGTACGGTATACGGAGTCTGAAAAGCTACGGGGGTTTTTTCCCAGCCCTTTTTCAGGGGCCGGGGTTTCCCTAAAAGGGGGCCCCAAGGGAAAACAGGAAAAACCCCTTTAAGACCCCTGGGGAAAACCCAATTTTTTTTGTAGATCTGTAACCCACAACTAGAAGACAAAATGGCTGCCTCCGGAGAGAATCAGCAACTTGTTCATTTTGAATATATGATTATCCTTTTCTCTCTCCCCCAGCACAGGGTTTTCTTGGGGGGGGGAAGGGGGCCGGTCGGGGGTTTCCCTGTTCCTTGAGCTGCGCTGTAGAAGGTTCTGGATCTCTCCCATTTCAGTTCCGTACCCGAGAATGTAATAGCCCCCCACCCTCCACAAACCCAGCCGGACAACCTTGTCTGGGGAACAGGCAAGACAACAGGGACTGTCAAGGCCTCCCATTCTGTGCAGGTAAGCTCCTGGCAAATGGAAACTGTCAGCAAGCTGCTGTTGATTGATAATGATTCTCTATTGGAGTTGGCAAGGGGGCCTCAAAAATGAATATAGAAGACGCAAACAAAAATGAAAAGCCCAAAATTTTTTTTCTGGGCCTTTTTTTTAAAGCAACTTTTTTTTTTTAGAATTATTTATCACAGTGCCCTGCGAGGGGCAGACAAAGACGTTTTTAAAATTTTGATTTTTCACCTTGTCTACAAGTTCCCCTGCCCCGCAGACCGGGTGTCACAAAAGGGGGGCCTTTTTTTGTTCTGTGGTTTTCCAAAAAAGATTAGGGACGACTGCCCAAGTAGTAGGCTTGGGGGTTTCCCCCACTGGGCTAGTACTCTGCTATAGATATAAGGGGTTTTCCTGGGTTTAAAAGGTGGGGGCCCCCAGACTTTATAATAGAAAGGGAGTTATTCCCCCTTTCCCGAAGCAAAAAAGGGGGTTAAAAAGTTGAGGTTAGAAATCAGGGTTTTTAAATAGTGTGTATAGAGGTTAAGAGTTAATAAAATTTAAAAATTACTTTTAGGTTTTTTTTAACAATTTGAGAACTGATAGAGTTTTTAAATTTGCCTACCCGGGAAAAAAATAAGTTTTAAATGATCAAAGGTCCCCTTTTTTCTGTTTTCTTGCGAGATTCCCCCAAATTTTTGGGAATTTTTTGTGGGCTGTGATCTTCAGGCGCACAAACATCCCTTTAACCCCCCCGATTGGTTTTTGATTTTGGGTTTCTAGGGGCTCCCGGTTTTATGAGCTCTGAATTTGGTTTTTCTATGGGGGCTGATTGGTTTGCAATGGGCCCCCTTTTATTGGTTTTCTATGAGCTCTGATTGGTTCTATGGGGCTCTGAGGGTTTTTTTGGGCTCTGGTTAGTTGCTATGAGCTCTGATTGTTACTATGATTTCTGATTGGTTTGCTATGGGCTCAGATTGTTGCAATTGGCACTGATTGGCCGCTAAGGGCACTGATTTAGGTTGCTGTGAGACTGATTGGAGTCCACTATGAGCTCAGATTGGTCGCTGTGGGCTCTGATTGGTCGCTATGCTCTGATGGTTGCCTGTTGAGCTCTGATTGGTCACTATGAAGCTCTGGTTGGTCCTGTGGGCCAATCTGATTGTGGTCGCTATTGGGCACTGATTGGTTGCTATGATCTCCTGATTGGGGGTTATTTAAGCCCCTTGGTGCTAGTTCTATTGGTGCTATGGGCACTTGATGGTTAACCAAGGGCTCCGATTGGTTGCTGTGAGTTCTGATTGGATGATATGATCTCTGATTGGTTGCTGTGGGCTCTTATTGGTATCTATTGACTTTCAGAAGGTCCTAAGGGCTCTGAATGTCGCTATGGGGGCTTTTTGGGGATTGGTGGGTCTATGGGCTCTAATTGGTTGTTATGGGCTCTAATTGGTCGCTATGAGCTCTATTGGTTTGTATGAGGGAACAAGCAAGAGACCAGGGACTGTCAAGGCCTTCCATTCTGTGAAGGTAAGCTCCTGGCAAATGGAAACTGTCAGCAAGCTGCTGATTGATAATAGTGCTCTATTGGCGTTGGCAAGGGGGCTAACGGTTGCTATTGACTTTGATTGGTCGCTATGGGCTCTGATTGGTTGCTATGAGTTCTGATTGGTCGCTATGGACTCTGATCGGTTGCTATGGGCTCTCATTGGTCGCTATGAGCTCTGATTGGTTTCTATGGGCTCTGATTGGTTCTATGAGCACTGATTGGTTGCTATGGGCTCTGATTGGTTGCTCTGGGCAACAAGGACAGTCCTACTGCTGGACAGTTTTCATAAATGAGGCCTAATATGTTAGAGGCATAATTTGTTACTGAGCTCAGGCTGTAATTACAATAAAGCTATGTTCACATGGCTGATTTGGACACTGATTTTTTGGCGCTGTTTTTGAGCGCCCTAAACACTGTCCAAAAAGGCTAAAAAAAGTCTGGAAAACCGCGTT